>OZ026617.1:49620602-49702102 GCA_964020975.1 Hermodice carunculata
AAGTGGTTTCTATCTGCATGTATATGAGTAAAACTAATATGTTAGCTTATACACATGTATAAACATGCATGTATGTATGCATGTTTGTATCTATGTATGTATGCATATCGACGCAATAAGGCGAACCAACCCTGTATATTATATTTTGTATTTTTTAAATACACAACGAACTGCTAAGAATGAAGCAATGGTTATTCATTGAAGCAACGAGTGAACAAATTCCTTATTAGCGTCTTCAGGGTAATATATCATTTAACCACTTTGTTTCTATCCTAGCTGTTTTTTGTGTATTTGCACAACCAGATACAAGTATAGTCTATATGAGAAAAATCAGACATAGCTATATATAGGCCATGACTGTTGATGTTTTACAGTCCTTTAATATGACACATGCATAACGGAACGATTACAATTTTGATCGGTGTGGTGGCAAAGAAGGTTATATGTTTCACACATAAACAACAAAGCGTTATGAAAGGCTCAGATATTACTGATTCTTATATTAATGAAATGATTATGATCTTGATTCGTGTGATGGCAGAAAAGCTGTATTTTCATACATAAACAACAAAGCATATTTGAACAGTTCAGATGTTTCTTATTCGTTTTATTCATGAATGTATTCATTATGGGTGACCTATTCAAAATACCAACATCTGGTCTGTCATCAGGGCTTTGTTAAAATGAGACCGCTGCAATATGCAGATCATAATAAATTCAAGCTGAACACTTTCCCTGTAAACCGGTATACAGCGATCGGCAGTCTCAAATGTCTCTGTTGTTTCAGAGGAAGCCTATCTGAAGGTGTGCGCACAGAGCTCAATCAGCAGCTCTTTTTAGAGCTGTTGACTCCAAGTATGAATGTGCAAGGGTTAATGTGACGGCTGGCTATCCTATTACATACAACCAATAAACTAGAATACAAGCTAAAACACTTCCATGCATATTTCAAGTACTTTTCGTTTTGTTTTGTCTGGAAAGTATGTGTCTCTGGCCAGCACAATCTTACTTATTATAGAACGAAATATGCCTGGTAGAAAAAAGGAAGTGTATCCATGAAAAGGCCTACTACATTTTAAAGCAGGAGTTATCCCAAGCTGATTGTAAGCTTTTCGCCCACACAGGTCTCTCTTCTCTCATATTCTTTACTAAAGACAATGTATATCGAGTTTCACTTTTTGTTCGATATTTTAAAATATAGGCGTGACATATTTTTGGCGTATGAAGGTTAAGAAAACTGATCCAAAGAATTGTGTATGCCACAGAGCCTCGTTCACGTCGGTTTTGAAGGACGCGTACAGGTGCACAGATCTTACTCAGTTTTGCTTGAATTGTTACCCTAGTATCATACACCATGAAAGGACGCATTCCATGTTAAATGTGCCTTAGAAGACAATGAAGATTTTCACAATGTCTGTCCAGGCACGTGTAATGTGCATGTCTGTGTGTGTTTTTGTCATTTCTTTTTCTTACAAACTCACGAAATCACAAAAAGTCCGTGGACATATAACACTTAAAATAGGGACGCATATTCAACTTGCTATCCATATAAATATCGTGCGTTGTTTGTCCAGCTGATCCAGCTGATTTAGTAAAGGATCGCCGAAGTCGAGTCCCCTATAGTGATCGATCGTAGGGTCCGTCCGTCCGGGTCGTTTCTGCATGATAACTTGAAAAGTTTTTTATATGGGGCTTTCATATTGTATAGGGTTTTAGTCCTGTAAAAGGGCAACCTTGAGTTCTAAGATAGGTTACTTTGACCCGATTCACAAGGTCATAGAGCCACATTAAGGAATTTGGTGTGTGAATGATAACTTCAGAAGTTTTTGAGCTAGGGCATTCATATTATACATGGTTATTGTCTTCTGTAAGAGCTAGGTCAAGTTCCAAGATGAATGATCTTGACCCAATTACCAAGGTCACAGAGCCACATTGGTGAATTTGGTGTCTGCATGATAACTTGAAACTTTTTGAGCTAGGGCATTAATATTGCACAAGGTTATAGTTCAGTGTAAGGGCTAGGTCAAATTCGAAGATGAGTGACCTTGACACCATTCCCAAGGTCACAGAGCCACATCCTTCCCGATCGTTTCTGCATGATAATTTGAGACGTTTTTGAGCTATACTACGGCTTTCATAGTGCACAGGACTTTAGTCCTCTATAAGGGCTTGAAGATGGATAAACTTGACCCCATTCCCGAGGCCGCAGAGCCACATTAGTGAATTTGGTGTCCCCATGATAACTTGAGAAGCTTTTAAGTCAGGGCTTTTGTAATGCACAAGATTATAATCCCTTGTATAGGCTAGATCAAGTTCGTAGGTTAGTGACCCGGAAACAATTCACACGATGACAGAGCCACATTAGTGAATTTGGTGTCGGCATGATAACTTAAGAAGTTTTCAAGCTATAAGGATTTCTTATTGCACATTATCATAGCTTTCAGGCTTTCAGGCCAAGGTGAAGTTCGAACAAGCATGACCTTGACCCAATTTCCAATGTCACACAGCCACTCTTGTGAAATATCGTGTTTGCACAATAATCTATCAACTTTTTCATTTATTAGGTTTAGATTGCACATGATTATGGTCTTCTATAGGGACAGGTAAGTTCGAACATGAGTGACCTTAACCCACTTCTCAAGGTCACACAGCCAGTTATTTGCTTCTGGATGCTGGCTTTTATGTTCAACGATTTATTACTGTATATAGCTGACTTTGAACCCATGGCCAAGGTCAGTTTACCCAATTTCCAAGGAGTTGATATACTTGCTGCCCTATATATACGGCGGTCCCGCAGTGGTGCAAGCACCACTATTATATCTAGTTTAAAACGTGATGACATTTAAGTGTATCTATCCTGTATGCCACATTTTTCACAAGGATTGAATGTGCTTTGGACCAGGGAGTTGTGCATAGGACGTTCCTAGTTGGTCAAATTGCAGTGCAATTAAAGAGTTTATCGTATGCAGATATCGTGTAGTGCGATATATTAAATGGGACAATATTGCCCGTACACTATGGGTATACTGCAAGTCGACAACAGGTTCATAAATAAATTCAATACAAAAAATACACTTCATAATTTCAAGCGCAAAGACGGGCCAAAAAGCTGTTCCGTGGTAACACACACACACACACACACACACACACACACACACACACACACACACACATGTAAATTTATTTATTTATTTATTTATTTATTTATTTATTTATGAAGCATGACTGATGCATGGAAACACTCTTGTCAGGTTAGAGCCGCGAAACGTCTCTTTCAGAACTGCTGAGCAAGTGACAAATGTAACATACTACAGGTTAATTCGACTGTATTAGCCAAAGTGGTCAAATTAACATCTGAAGAAGAATGTGGATCACTTCCGTAAATAATTGTAAACTTTAACGTTGATAATGAATAAACTACCTGGTATGTGTACAAACACCCCAGGAAGAGCCTTTCAGATAGGCTTTGCCACTTCTGTCTCGCATTTGTTAAGTGCAGGCATTGTAGCAACGTCTGTGCATGCGTGGGTCTGTTTTTGTGCTGGACTCTGTACGGACATTGGTCAGCTTCGCGAATCTGGCAAGTTATTTATATATCAGACATAGCATTACACTTCATATCGTCCAAACGTATTCGTTGTCTACCAAAAGGAATCTGTCGTCGTGTTGCATTGTAGTTTCAGATGTTTACTTTATGAAAACTGTAAGGTAAACATAAGAGTGTATTCCAGCATTCACTTGTTGGAAGAGTAGTGTAATTTACATCAACGGGAAACGACCATGCTTCGCAGGCTTAAATTCCCAGACTATGACAGAGTACGCATGGTGAAAGTTGTTCCAAACTCCATATCATAATTCAAATATTACAGGGCTGTGGAAATAGTTGTTACCGATATATTCTTAGAAACCAGTGTGGTTCAGCGTAAAGAATTTATGTGCAATGCAGCAGGCGGCGTTGGGGAGTTTGAACTTATATTGACGAATTGAATATGGACAGACACCCCTCAGAGTGGCAACGTGTGCCTCACGTGTTCAACTTGTAAAATAAACAGCGCACAGCAACTGTTAATACATTGCCAAAGTTGTACGCAACATGAAAGAATCGACGTCTGTATCCATAAACAGCTTTATTCACATAGTAGAGTGACTTAGAGCAAGTGACATCTTTGGTTGAACACGTCAAGTTTCCACGTTGGCCAGCTTTTCGAGTAGGGTCTCACGGAACGCAGGGCGCAAATACTAGACATCATACCATAACCAAAGTTCAAATTTTGAAACTATCTGAGGTATCGTAAAACTGGACATAGAAACAGGTTGTATGCTTTTATCTGTCAGGAATCCTATGGGATAAGCAATGTGATCCAATTAGTGACTGGTCTTGTCAAAGTCATGCAAAGTGTGAACGTGGGTAATAGCGGTAATTTCAGACCCTAATTTCGGACAGAAACTTCATCAGTTGGATGGTTTTCAAACACATTATAATCATTAGGCCACTTACTGTTTGAACAGGAAGTGTCCTATCATCCAGATCTC
The DNA here is from genome assembly GCA_964020975.1 of Hermodice carunculata. Lineage (NCBI taxonomy): Eukaryota > Metazoa > Annelida > Polychaeta > Eunicida > Amphinomidae > Hermodice > Hermodice carunculata. The sequence goes on from OZ026617.1 coordinate 49,625,136, forward strand.
TTACCGTCCGTGTGTATTCATTTTAATTGATTTTTTCATTAGTGCTTAACTATGCCATAATTAAAAAGACATTTATCAAAAAAAAAAACAAAAAAAAAAAAAACAAAAAAAAAAAAACAAACAAACAAAAAAAAAAAAAAAAAAAAAAAAACAACAACAGAAGGTTGCTGTCTCGAACTAAAAAACGTGCAGAAGTAAAACTTCGAAATGGTGTACTCGCCCAGCTAATATTGCACACGTTTCCCCGAATAGGCCATTGGTCTGAACACAGCAGGTCATGTCAGTCTTGACATAGATGAGGGAAGTAGGAGCTCACATACGAGCCCGTGTGCGGTCTGAGAACCAAAGGGACAAGTACCTGTCCACACAGAGGGGCGTAGTATCAGCCAACACACAGACCTGTGTGTCGTTCTCCAAACCAAAGCGGCGAATAAGTCTCGACGCAGATGAAGGAAGTATGAGCCCACACGCAAACAGATGTGTCAGTCTCTAAAATAACGGGTCAAGTCAATCTCCACACTGACGAATGAAGCATAAGCCTACACAGCACAGGTGCAATAGTGCCAATCGAAACAGGCGAGTCATATATATATATATATATATATATATATATATATATATATATATATATATATATATATATATATATATATATATATATATATATATATATATATATATATACATAAACATATATATTAACTGTCGTCAGAATCGGAAACTTGGACTTCTCTAGCCGAATCAGCCAGTCCCAGACACAGAAGGGTAGCATCAACATACACACAGGTGTGTCAGTCTTCACACAGAGAAGGGAATGTCAGACATTTTTGAGACGAGAATGTGCCTGCCTTGAGACAGAAAGAGGGGTGTCATCCTCTAGATAGCCTAATGTATCTGTCTGCACACCCATGTAAAGTGCCATATTGAAATAAATAAAGGCCAGGCCACGATGATAAAGTGGGAATTTGCAGTTCAGTGTTGCACTATTCCAACTGATTCTTTACGGCACTCAATTGATTAAAAAGCACATGCCATACACGGATTGCATGGAACACACAGGCATATATATATATACATATATATAAACTTGTAAATTCCCCCCCTCCTTACACCGAAATCTTATTGCTTCAGATATCCCCTTTATTGTGTGAAAAGGATTTAAATAATATGTTACTGTCTGCAGAAGTCGGAAATTTGAAGTTTGTTCTGTAACTGTTGATTTAGCAGCCACATGTAAAATGTCTTAGTACTATCCTAACAATCCATGTATGTTTATCCGTCTTTCCTACCCTCCCTTCCTCCATCAACGTCCATCCCTGTATGTGCTTTATGCTCCTTGCTATTTTTGTTTTTGTTTTTGTTGTTTTCGTTTTTGTTGTTTTCGTTTTTGTTTGGGGACCATGCTATTTGCATCACACTTCCTGGAACATTTCCACGTTTCTTTGTAATGGTAATTGATTTTCCTATCTCTATGCATGTACTACCAGGTCTAACTTTCACTTCAGTTGTGCTTGATGATACAAAGGGAGCATGTCATTGTTTCCCACCTTGCCTACTTAAACGCCTAACAGACTAGAGTTCGTAGCAGACCCCGATGAGACAACGTGGTGTCTCAGCAGATGATGCTGATGACCGCCCCCTCCTTTGTCAAGTCAAACAATGTTAACTGTATCATTGCATTGCCCTTGTATCGGCGTGTTATATAGAGACGTCCATCGATTCATCTATGTAGGGCAGGCTTAGCAGGACAGACAGGCGTCAATTCATCTGCTAGTAGCATGAAAAACGTTAAATATGGTACGTATTCCTTTTTTATTGAGAAACAAATAGCTGTTACCCATCCCGTTTAAACTTGTTTCTCACATAGTAATGTACCATTAATCTATGGGTTGTACCCTGGTCGACTTATAAGCCACAAATTGTCCTTGCGTGAGTTGAGTGTGGTAATACCTATTGTCTATTTTCAATTCTATCCATCGGTTGGCTTTCTATTAATCTGAGCTTGAACTTTCAGTCTGCGAAGTTGTATTTTTCACAGACATGTCTCTGTAAGCAGAGGTTTAGAGCCATTAATGGTTAGAATGACAGCGTTGTTAGCTGGGCATAAAGCTGTATAAGACAATACACTTAGATATCTGTAGCTAAGACACCACAACACTAAGCTACTTACAGAGGGAAGCTTACTGTACCCACTGATATATGTTATAGTCGCATTCAGGCATGGTCATACTTTTTCATTTTTTTTACGAGCTAGTATTAAAATTAACAAAAAAAGTCGGAACTTTTCCAGTTTCTGGGGACAGGAGCCAAATGGCTTTTGACAAACCCGATACCCAAAATAGAAATGTCAGCGTGTGTTACAACATTCGAAGCCATGGCTATTATTTTACTATGCTTACAGAAACGGTGATATAAGGGACCATGCCTCATTACTTGACTGCACTTGAGTTTCAAAGTTACAACATGAAAAATAAGCTCTATAAGAGAGCTTACTTTTGCTACCGGAATTCATACTCTCGAGCAGATTTAATGTCTGTAAAATGCACAGTACCATTTTTTTTTGTGGAGATACGAGTATTTAATGGTACATGTAAAGGTATATGCAAAATGAATACATAATCAATAGTTTGGTAATTGTTCTTCGGCGGTTACGCCACTCCGCTGAGAAACTGCATTCGGAAGCCATGATAGTCTTTGGATTGACCTTTGTGAAGGAGTAAATTTCGAGAGCGTACAAAGCTTTTCGTAGTATTGCTTGTCGTTATTGAAGCTGTGTATACTCCCAGAAGAAAGAGGAATGCAGTTTTATAAATATATGAAAATACAAAGGTTTTAACTCATCACGGTGACCAATTATTTAAGTTACAGTGGTCAATAACATAAGTCATGGTGACCAGACACCTCAGGCAGAGGGTATCGTGACTGCTCACGACGCCCTGTGCTTGAAGCTTCCCGCACATGACCATCATGACTTATCACAGTGATATTGCTGCTAAGGCATATGGTATAGTAGCCAGAAAAACCCACCATACAAAACCAATTCCATGGAATACCAATTATTAACGGAAACACAGTAATGTGAGCATTATCAAGATCAAGGGAGTAGAAAAAAAGTTATGGCTATTTAAGGTGGAAGATCTGAAGCTAGTGTGCAGTGAGATGGCAACTTAGGATCAATATTACCCATTTGATTTTATCACAAGTATATTAAACCAATATATTTTCTGATTGCTACATATCCATAGATTTGTATCCATAGTTTATTTGTGCAGGACTGTTTTTTTTTGAGATTTTATAGCATTCTTTTTGACTTGATAGGCTTTTCAAATTTTTCGCCCAGAAATCACACAAAATTTTTGTTTTTTCAAGTTGAAATCAGAATATATCTATTAATTTTTTATGTTGGTCCTAACAGGTTGTTCATCTTCTTTCTCAAAATTGCTCCGAAAGTCACTGAATTGGCAGTCAAAAGAAAAAAGAAAAACAAAAACAAAAACTGGGACCCACTCCTGGATATGATGTTTTTCTTTTGATTTCCGTTGATTTTAATGTGATAGGCAATTCGTTTGTTTGTGAGGCTAGATACCAATCGCATAGGTTGAGCACAAACAAGTTCCGAGAAAATCGCGTTCAAAGAAAATGTTGCCAATTCATATTTTATGGCTGTAATATGACACATACTCACTTCTTCTGTCCTTTGTTTTTATTATTGCATGAAATAAACTTGTAGCTTTACCTCTGTGATGTTGTCATTCAAAAAAACCTATTTTGTGGCTTGAACTCAACTTTTTTTTAACTTGGGAACATTAAACGTCACCACACTTGCCATGTTTGGGTGTCAGTTCACGTGCCGCTTTTCCATATTTGGGGCCCAGTGAGTGGATTGTGCTAATTTGTTTTTACATCAATGGAGAATTTCAAAGTAGTCAGAACCATGGTAGTGATCAGTCTGTTCCATTCTTCATCACCATGGCTAATACTTTCCCTGTTCACTATGAGTGACCCTTGTCACCTGGTTTCCATGGGTCATGGACTAATGACTGTGCAAACAATGACACGTTTCTTTATCATGCCCAGGCAAACAAAGCCCATGTAGTCAGCACTGCAGAAGATCTTCAGGATAAACAAAAGTTTTGATCTCAACTTTCTCAAATAATTTTTTAGTCACACAGAGTTTTTGGGAGCATGTACACGTAGTTTAAGTATCAAACTATCCAAAAATATCAAAAAGTGATTATAGGTCATCCAAAGGTGTTTGGCTTCAGATCCTCCACCTTACAGTGCGCTGTGGCACACCAAAATATGAAATAGCGGATGACATCTGGCAAGAAATATATCCCACAATGCAACACAGAAGACATAGCAGGCTCACATAGCATATTTACTTTAGATGAGTCTACTTGGGGATTTTTTCCAGGTTTAACGTATATTAACAAAAAGGCATAGTAAATTAAACTGACCTCCGCAGTCTCAATTAGGTATCAATTTGGCTGTTTTAATTGTTTGGCACGGAACAAAAATTGCCTTTTATATTTTTAGCGATAACTTGTTTGCTTTTAATCCTTTATTATTGAAGTAGACATTTGGTCTGTTTTACTCAGAGGCCACAATCAGTTGTTACTGAATGTCTCGCTTGGCCAAGCTTCAAACTGTGCCAAAACGTTAAGCAGAGTGACAGGATCCTTGTAATACAGCATGCTTACTTTTGTAAGTCGAGTGACTGGCTGACGTTTGACTTGTCCCGAGTAGAGTCAGAAGGTATCGTACGACTAACTTATACTGCAAATACCAGAGCTAATATCTGTTGTTCTGGTCTACCATGAAATACTTTGCTCAGATTTGATTCTCAGAAGATGCTTTTTTCAATCAATTGACCAGGTCGTGAATGCAGACTGTAGGTTTGGTGCTAAGTATCAGACCTCAAAGCATGATATGTTGATGCAAATTATCTATTAACCTATGATACTTCAACGCATTTTGTTAAAAATGAAAGACAAGTAGGCCTCCCAGCTTTAATCGATCATGAGCGAAAAAAGCGAACGTCCAATATGTTATATGTAATATTATCCTTTAACAACAAGAATAGAGCAGAACCACTTTCACAAAACTCTTAATTATCTCGATGTTCAACGGTCGTAGTTGGCGGTGTCATGAAAAGAACGATACTCATAAGGCTAAGGCGAATGGAGTCACTGCCGCTCAATTACCTATCGTGGCTCATCTCGGGTGTGGGTAGTGTTCCGGATGTAACCCTTTTGCTCCGAAAACAACAATATTACTTGAGGTATATTATTTCGTTTTATGCTCAGTTTGGTTTGAGAACATGCCTTGATGAAGACTTAAACATTCGAATAAGACTTTGATTACTTACTGTTGTGGTCGAGTTCATGGCTTTACAAAATTTTGTATCTCATTCGCGTTGGGCAAAATAAACCCCAATCTCATTCTGACTAATAAAGAGTTAACTTGTGAATAGTCCTGATGGGCAAGTAAAGTGGATGTGCGATGCAGCGCTCACGTGCAAGAGAGTAATGTACTTCTTTATGTTTCCTTAACTGGCTCGTCACAGTACAAGGCTTGCCTTTGAACTTCCGTGAATTCATGCAATTCAGGTAACACGAACACGCAGATGGTACTATTCCGTGCGAACTAAATAGGCACCTGACTTTAAGAGCTTATCTCATGAATGTGGCCGTTTTAAAGTGTAGCATCGATTTGTTGACAGTAAGTGCTTCGTGATGTGTTGTGATACTTCAGAACGCAGTCACAAGTGTAAATTCTCGGAAGATGTTCAGGTTTAGGTGGAAATGAAGCAATTACTTACTGACTTGGCTTTGACCACATGGAATTTATTGAAATACTATTAGTTACTCACTGGTTGGCTGGGTAATACAGCAAGCATATCTCGCAAAGGGAACTGGTTTAAGTATTACCCGAGGCGTAATACCAGTTTCCGGGTGGGAGATGACTGCTGTTTTACGATGCAAACCAGTGAGTAAAGCTTTTATCCATTTTATTTATCCTAGTTTTCCTTCTACTCATCCTCCCCCTCCTCCTACTACTCCTCCTTATCCTCCTTTTACTTCTTTCTCCACCAGTTACGTTTCATGGGTGCCTACCTGTCTCACGACAGAACTGAAATTTGTTTCTTCACATTGGTATTGACAGCTGAATGTATATGATTGGTACTTTCTTCAATTTCTGCTTGTCGCTGTATTTGACTTTACGCTCATTAGTGGCTTGGAATTTATGGATATGGATATTTTTTTCTGAACAATCCTCCTCCTCCTCCCGCTCCCTTTGGTAAAACTTGATTCTCATATTCCAGGCCAACAGCAATAATACTTTCACATGTCACAATGTATAAAATACAAATAGAATAAAGTGACACTTAGTCAAGCCTAGAAAATAAATTAAGACATATTTACAATTGTTTCCCATTCAGCAGATATCATTATTTGTTTTACAAAGGTATGATATGCTGCTTCCACATGAAGTAGTTGAGGTAAGTATTTCTGTCTCAAGGCCTTATATTTTACACATTCGGATAAAAGATAACCTTTATGTTCGACAGCAGTAGTCCCTTGCCTAAACAAAATGCACATTATCTATGGTTCCTGTCAATAATACAATGTCAACCTAACTCAAAATTAAGTGAGTGACAGGATCGTCTGAATCTGACAAGGGCTCTCCTTAACGTAAATTCTTGCAGTTCTGCAAACTATCTTTCCACGGTTAACAATGTTAACGTTTTAAATGTAGATTAACCAGTCACTTTCATATTTTGCTTCATGTCGTCTTTTTTTTTAACCTATTGCACACTGGTCTTAATCTGACATGGCAATTATTTTGCTTTCACATAATGTTCTTGTGTTTATGGTGGGTAAAAAAATCCTGACAGGTGCGTAATTTCTCCGACGTCAACGTAGCATATATAAACTCTTGACAAATCGTTTATCTTTAACACAGTCCAAATTTTGTTGAACCACATTTGTAACATAGCAAACTGGTTTTATCCTTTCCACAAGCATGGAAAAATCATTAAAATTACACAATCATGACTTTTGTCTGTAGTCTGTTGTTTAATCATGAAAGGTCATTCGATACAGAACTATACATTTGCAGCTGGTACAGGCTGTATCACTGCCACTGCCCTTATCGAGGAGACACTATGCTGTGCTTTATGCACAATGCACAATCTGAAGGGAAGCAAAAAGTTGAATAACATCAAAGCAGTATTCTCGTATATCACATGACCATTGCCTGAAAGCAAGCTGGTGGAACTACAGCTCAAAACTCCAAGAGGGTTGATGTCATGTGGAATGTACTCATCAAGCTGCTTCATGTTCCACAATTCCCAGTGAGAATTAACCATTTCGTACTGGAGGTATCATTACTATCGAACCTAGACAAAATCAGGGCATGCATGTGTGCACTTTTAGAGTTTATCATGTGATCTGAGGGGGCACAAAAAGAGATGGTTCTTTTGTAATCTTCCTCACGGCTAGCTATTAATCGATGTCGAGTCTAAAGTCAATGTAACTTAACCTAATCTCTTTTAAAATGGAGCAGTAGCACGGCAGCAGTGCCACCAACCAGGAAAGGTCTGTGCATGTCCCCTTGCTTCATACTTCTAACGTATGTTGCTGACGGTTTACAAATTCGAAAATTCATTTTATATAGAGTTCATATGATAGATCACTGTCGAAAATTTGAACAGCAAGATGTTTGATCATGATGAATAGCCAAAAGTAATGACGTTTAGTTTGTGCTGCAGCATAAAAATCACACACAAGATATAATGAAAGAATAAAGATGACTAAATGTATATATCCAGATTGTTGTTGAGACCTGCACGTACTTTGCAGCTAGGTTAGTATGCGTTTTCTCAATGGTTGTCTTTGTTTACTGGCACAAATACCGTCATTTCTGAGTGCTGTGGGTTCCTTAATTTGCTTCAAGCAGGTGCATCCTGAAAATTCACAACGTCTGCTCAACATTTTTGTTGTAACCAGCGATGATAATAATGAAATCTCTCCTAGCTCAGCTATGCTACTCTTTGATGGGACTCCTTATCATGTCAATCAAACAAAGAGTACAGGTTCAGCCAGGCTGCTTTGGTTACACTGGGATTTTATACAAAGTATAGTCCATTATCCATATTGACAAATTTCAACCTAACAATGCACGTAAAGTTGCATACACCAACAGGCTGAGAAGATAGAATTACCAAAAGATCATCATTCATCTCCCAATACCAATGTGAAGAAATATATTTCACTCCTGACTTGAGATTGCAGACAACTGTTTTTTTTTTTTAAAGCAAGTCGATTGTTAATCTACATTTACAATCGACTCGTTTTTTTTTCCAAAACACATATGACAAACTATTAAACACCCAACATTTATCACTTGTGCTAAAGATAAAAAGAGACATGGCAGGCCTGTCACCTTTAGGTTCTCATGACTTGTCAGATAGCTGAAGTAGCCGCCACAGAAGAAGGCAGGCCTACATCGTTTTTGTGATACTATTGAACCTTGAAAATCATCAAAACACTCTGCCTTCAGTAAACCTACAAGAATGAACCAACGTTGATGCACTTTCTCTGTGGAAGGACACAACCTTTTCACTTTAGCTCTCACCTCAGTCTTGTCTGCAACGTGGGATTTGCAAGTTGAATTCATGTAACTTGTGACATAGTGCATTACCTGTCCACTACATTGGTATGATCCCTCTGAGATCGTATCCACTCCAAAGGTTTATCCCACCCGAAAACACTTCTCTGGATATATTCCTCTCGACTGGAGGCATGTGGTGCCCCCTAGCAGTTCACCCCAGAGCCTATTACTTGACCTCCAGTATCAACCTATCGCATTAGTTTTCCCGTTTGGCTGCTCCTGCATCCATGTAGTATTTGCCTCCATAAAGCATTTTATGCAGTTTTGTTTCTCATATGATAAACGGGAATTACATTTTTATATATTTGAAATAAAAAATTAATGTTTTTATCTGAACAATGTCAGAAAGCTTTCAATTATTGAGTTTCTTGAAAAGTGGATCAATGCCTGTATTATATTTGGTTTACTAATTTACATTTAAAGATTTTTTTGCAAAATAAACATACTCCCTTTAGAATAACCCCATGCCAGGACGCAATAGTCTAAGTGTGAGAAAAACAAAGAAATATACATGCCTTACAAGGTGTTTATAGGTAATGGTTTATTGATTTGTTAAACGATTCCAATTATGCTGGATAATTTTTTTCTTAGTTTGACCAAATGAGCCTTCCAATTTATATATTTTTTTTGTACATCTAGACCAAGGAAATCAAATTCCCTAGTTTTATGAATAGAAATATATCATTAATCCGTAAGTCCAAATCAAAGGGGGTATTCTTTTGAGGTAAATGAAATTGGTCTTTGTTATGATCAGTGATAACTTGTTAGCTGCTAACCAATTATCAACATTGTGTAACTCAATATTTATTAGGTCATACATTTCCATTTACATCAGAGAAAGAATTTAACTAGCAAGATGAATTTATGAGTGTAGTGACATCGGCATAAAGTAATGAAAACAAAAATTGATGAGGCCTTGTATTGGGAGTGCATTTGAGGAGTCATATGCTGGAGAGACAGCCCTTGTAGTTTGAGCAAAGACTGACCTCTGGAATACTGGCAGAAGGTTTTGAAGCAGACCAAAATCAAAGCAGAAGATTAAGAAGAACCAGGCCAAAAGAAAAGCTGTGGCCTCATATTCATTGCACTGTCTGTCTCTGCCCCTGGTACAATGCCTTCGAGGAAGACTAGACAATGGAGATGCTATGGAGGAGAGAACACCAGCACTGGAGCAAGCATAAGAAAAGGAGAAAGATCTGTGGCTAGGTTATGTTCCCAGTCTTACATCCATCCTTTGTTAGTATTATTGTCATCTTAGGGTTCCGGCTGGCCCCCACCTGTAGAGAACATACACCACAAGCCAAGAAGACCTTCACCAGGCCATTCCCAGCTCACCCATTGCATAAAGCGAGAGCCCTTTCTCTTGCCATACTGATTGTATGCCAGTGCCTTCTACATCACTGTCTCACCATCTTTCTGTTGGTCCTTCATCACCTCGCCAGTTGCCTGCACACAATCACTCTCTGATCCAGTTTCCTTTGCCAGCCAAGGACACACTTCATCTGTGGGACAGTCCATGCGCTCCACCTCCATGGCTGCTGAGAAGGAAGCATTAATGTATCTGTCCACTGGCTATGGCGATTCCCTCAGTGGTCAGGAGAATGACCATTATGCTTACCAAATGTGGAACTCTGGTGAAAATGTAGCCCCCTGCTCCTACCTTGCAGCCTACAGACACCACCAATGACCACCCACCTCTAAGGCCTGCCTACAGCGAATCAGAAGCCATGATGTTATGCCACCAAGCCAGGTCATTTGGGCTTCTGATACACAGGAACAGGATATTATCAACAGAGACATTGTTCGTCCACTGCCAGGTCTGCAGATTTCCCTGAAGGGAAATGTCAGGTAGCATGATTGACCACTTTTCCTCTCCCATGCCATCTGAACAGAATGAGTCAAAAGGGGACAGAGTGTATTCCACACAAGACCCATTTCCTGTACATGGAGTCTGACTGCTTCCTGCAACAGCATCACCTGTGCCCATTGGTCAGTCCAAGCATGTCAGCTGGGGAGACTGTTATTGCAATGCTGAGAGATGTCACTGCTTGCCTTTGCACCAGGAAGAGGAAGCATAAATACTTTCTCACAGAGGATACCAAGTGCTTCCAGTTCATTTTGGGACCCCCCACAATGTACACCTCATCATGGACCACTTTTAGAGCCTGTGTCTGGGATTGCCAAAAAGCTGCAGCTCTCAGGTCTAAAGGTGATGTCTCAAATGTTGGAACAACAACAAGAATTTGTGATCCCCTTTTCCACATACATTGGGGAGCAGATAAGGACAATGCCAGAGCAGTTGGAGTCTTTGACAGCCAGCTGGTAACATGACATCAACCTGTCAGAGCTGGTCCCCAAGTCAGGGAACCTCCCAAGATTAGTAGGCTGCCAGCCCAGACAGTAGTCATGGGGGTTTACAGCCACTTATTTCTGGTTCTACAAATGGGCCATAGCAGCCATGGTTCCATGGGTGATTGAGTGACCTTGGTGGATCTGAAAGGTGTAGTTACACCTATTGATTGCCAAGTCCCTTTGACATATTTGCAGTTTGTGGTAAATGGAATGTTCTGCATGCTTCTTTTCACCCTGGCCCTGGCACATCTGGTATTCATGAGAATGATGAGCATGGTAGCAGATAATACATACCATCAGGGCATGCACATCCACCTCTACCTGGAGAACTGGTTGAATTGCTCACTGTCACCTAGCAGTCTCAGGACTGATATAACACGCATACTTACTACCACTCTCCATTCAGGCTTCCTGGTCAATTGCTCAAGTCAAACCTAGAGTCATCCAAAGAGTTTGTGTTTCTAGGCTCACTTTACTAAACAGTACCGTTCATCTGCAAACCTTTGGAGGACCATTTCAGCACACTGCACATGATCCTGAACTGGCTTTTATCCAGCACTGAGCTGCCCACTGGGGAAGGGCAGAGTCTGATAGGTACCTTCATATCTCTTGACTTCCAGGTGTTTCAGGGGAGACTTCACTGTAGATGTCGATGTGTGCAGCAAGTGTTCTACGTTCATAGTCTAGGACCCTTTGGCAACAACTTATTGCAATCTCCATTGAAACCTGTTAATTGTTTCTGTGATTGCACAGCAGGGAAAATGTAATGGGCAGTCAGACATTAACCCCGTTCCATTTACAGACAACTATTAACATGGCTGAGTTACTTCAAGGGACAGGGGACGGAGGACTCACATGGGTTCCAGGACTGTATCTGAGGTCTGGGCTCCTCGATACAGGTCTCATCCCATCAACTGGCTGGAATAAGAGGCAATTACTGGGTGCCAAATTCCAGCAGGTTCTGCTACACACACATGTCCTAGCCTGCTTGAACAATGGGACAAGAGTTGCATATATTACCAATCAAAGGGGGAAGGGGAACCAGGTCAGTACCTTGCCTTCATTTAACTATATGTTGCTGTCTCATCAAGGGCATATGACTTGGTTGCAAGCACACAGTGGGGGTCCTCAATGTGGAAGCTGATATATTGTTGCACCAGCACCAAGTGGTAAGCACAGAATGGTGTCTCCACTGACAGATTGTCATGTCTTTATGGGACGTCTGGGATACCCCTTACATAGACCTGCTTGCCATGATAGACAACAACATGTTAGCAGCTTTTCTGTACAAGGCAATCAAGCTTAGCTGGTACTTACCCTCTCCATTAGCAGGGAACATGGGCTTATGCCTACCCTGTGACTACCCTGATTCCATAAGTCATGGAGAATACCAGGGAGGAGAAGGTGAAACTAATCTTGATTGCTCCTTGGTAGCCCAGGAAACCATGGATTGTGAAGATTCTGGAGCTCAGCATAGAGCCCTTCTGAAGCTTTCCGGGCCTGCCCAATACTGCTGTGACAACCCAGATGCAACATAGTTTACCAGAATCTCGCCATACTTTATCTGCATGCTTGTCAACTGTCACAAAGAGCTTTGCAGATGTCAGATTGTTGGACAAAATGTCGCACATTGCCAGAAAAAAGCTTCATGTCACCTTCATGAAGGTGTTTGACTCCAAGTGGGTGCAGTTTGTCACATGGTACACAGAACAAGCTCCTGAGATTAGTCCCCCCGGAAAGCTTCAATTAAGGACATGGTCAATTTTGGTGTACCATTTTTAACCAAGGCCTGCAGGTTTGTATAATAGCAGGTTATAGTTCTGCAATACCATACTCTTCGAACATGAAAGGCACCAATGTCAGGTTGAGCATGGCACCTTCACAGCCAATTCAGAACTATTTTGCAGATAGGCTGGTAAGATGCAATATATTGCCTGAATGGGACTTATCAGTGTTTCTTGCTGCCCTACACCACCAGTTCTTACCACCTTTGTGGGCTTCTATACCAAGTCCTTGTCTGCCAACTTGAATCAGTAGGATCCCAACAGATCGCCTCCTCCAGTTAGAGTACTACGTAAATTCTATTTGAAAAGAACATGTACCATCAGGAAAGGCAGACGCCAGTTATTTCTACCTTTAAAGAAAAGACTTCGATTTCACCAGATTCTATAGATATCTGCAAAAACACTATCTCTAGCTAGGTTACCAAGGCAATCAAATTGGCCTTTATTGCGGAAGAAAAATCCTACAGCTCTGACCGTTGCACCAGATCAGAGTTCATGAGGGTCATCACCTCCTCCAAGAATGCTCTTAAAAAGGTTGCTTTTAGCAACATAACGTCAGCATTCAGGTGCCGGTCACACAATAATTTTTCTTATTATTATTATTTGAGGGATTTGTCCTATGTTGAGGGACAACTTATTGCACTTAAAGGCATTCCTATACTCTCAATATGTAAGCCATGATTTAGTTAAGTATCCTTTGGCTACATTTTTTTCTCTGGGGCTGGTTTATCATATCAATGTAGAAAACTGCATACCTCTTTCTTTCAAGTGGAGTGTTTTGACATACAATTCCTCGGACCTGGAGTCCAAATAATCTCTTCCCTCTACTCACCTGATAAATCTATTAAATGTAGTGGATAGGAAATATATTATGACACAAATCTGTAAAATTTAGATAATTTCCATATTTGTTAACAATCTTTACCTATCCACCACACGAAGCTTCACCGAGCCGATCCTGCATCACACCATTCTGAAGATAGTCTGTCGTGAAACACCGATGTGATTGGTCAATACCAGGAGTCAAGTAATGGGCGCTGGAGTCAACCACTAGAAAGTGTCACGAGTCTTTAGTCCAGAGGAATATTGACGAAGTGTTTTCTGGTGGGATACAATTGTGGAGTGGATACGATCTCAGAGAGATCTTACTAAATGTAGTGGCAAGGTGAATATTACTTACAAATATGGAAATTGTAATAAATTGTCCTGGATTCCCTGGCAAATCTTTTGCCGTTCTTACATGAATGTATTAAATCGTTCAGAAAAACATGACCCATATTCATAAATTTCAAACCCAACAATGACAACAAAGAAATTCCAGAGTTACCAAAGCATCAACACTCCCCTTTCAATACCAATGTGAAGAAACACATTTCACTCCTGATTCAGACAGGCAGTCACCCACATAATGCAACTGGTGTTAAACTGGTCCTCTCAACCTTTGAAATATTCTTCATTAACTATGGACTGTGGTGTTTCCAAAATATATAGGCCTTTACCACTTTTGCCAAAAATAAAAAGAGACCTGGTAGGCCTATCACTTTTTGGTTCTCCTGATTAGTCAGTCAGCTGGGTTTACAGCAAAAGAAGAAGGTAGACCTATATATCGTTTTTGTGATATTTATGAATCTGGAACATTATAAACACACTTTACCTCCATTATAACTACCAGTCGCAAAACACAGCCCCAGCAGCCAATGAAGTATTTATCAAATAGTTCAGAAAAACATGAACGTGTCATATTCTTGCATTTTGTAGATTTAAATAAATAGTTGACTAATAATATTTCAGCGTATTTCCGCTAATATGTTATCATTTGAGTTATTCCCTTTTCTCTGTGCGAATTTTAATTTGTTTGTGCCACATCAATAATATCCTCTGTCACTTTGTGGGATCTTCGATAGGAGAAGTGACAACACTTGATAGTTATGCCTTTTATGATTAAACAAATGACAACAACTTACGTTACCACTCGTCAAGACTGTGGCATGTTAATTAATAGAAATAATAAGAAGATTCCATATGAATGAGTAGTGCACATTTTCTGCCTGTCGTCGCCGTTAATTGTATCTCTGTCCATTAAACTAGTTGGACTTCGAAAACTTAGTCATTCCAAACAGTGAGATTATATCCAATCGATTGTTTATATTATGTTTTGGGATTCTGGCTTATAAATTATAAGTTTGGGTTATTACAAAGCGCAGATTTACTGATAAAGGGATCAGGCGCAAAGAGTATATATGCATAAAAGAGCACAATTGATGAATTGCGTCGAAAGTGATCGTGTACTGTCTGATTACCCTGTCTGTTTGGGAGTAACGTGGGTGTAGAAGTCAACATATGCCCCATAAGGCTCTCGTGTTTGTGACTGAGCTTCTTGTCAACATTTCATCTTGCAAGATTTTCTCGGTTGATAGTATCGCGTTATTTCGTGACTCGACTGCATTCTACCCTATGCTGCGTTTCAGGCTTCAACTGTACGGGCTGAGAAAGAGACATACATTGACGCATCCTTTTCTTCTTATTGTCTTTCCCATTGTTCGCCTTAGATGCAGTTAAACGTGGAGCACATTAACTCTTTTAGTGGCAGGTTGTAGGCTGTGTCAATAACTATTTCTATGCTGCGCTCTGGCGGGGTCGTGGGAGATAGACACCTTTTCTGGAAAACAGCCATACTTGTATGTGAATGAAAGGTATCTGTAGTAGGAAACTCAATCAAAAATTATTATAGCAATTCAGCTGGGTACAACTATTGTTGTGATAAACATGCAAAACGTTAAATTAGGTCCGTACTATACCAGGCACACACGACAACGAAAGCTGTTGTCCAAGGCTTTATCTTCCGGGTTATTGCTCAGTACGTATTGCAATCATTATTTCATATAACTGTAAGTATGTTCACTGGAGTAATATCCTCATGTTCAAATGACTTGCAATATGCTAATGATGCACCTGTATTAAGAACTGGCGGTATGTGTAGAATTATGATACCTCATGAAGGGTTGTCTATTTACCAAATATTAACTTCCGGCAAGCAGCCGGCATATATATATATATATATATATATATATATATATATATATATATATATATATATATATATATATATATATATATATATATATATATATATATATATATATATATATATATATATATATATATATGTATATGTATATATATGTATATGTATGTATATCACACGCACACAAAGCGCGTCCGGGGATTTTGGGCTGCTAAAACCTTGCCATTTTTAAATCCGTGCGTCGAACATGATAAAGTGATTATTTTAAAGCACGTTTAAACATAGATCGTCACTGGATTCAACATTTAGCCTTTTAGAGATCGGAGTATGTTTTTTTTTTTTATCTATTTAGTTATTTTATACATTTATTTTTATTTGTTTATTTTTTCTTTAGAGGGGATCGGAACTAATCGAAGGATGCAGCAGTGTGGCAGGTGTTTAATATAAATGAAAAAATGACTACCTGTGCACACAGAGCACGGTAAAAAATGACTTGCGGTATGTCAAGGACAGTAACATTCACATGCAGAAATGACTAGTAGTATGCACCGACCATGACACCCCCTTTGAAAATAACTGTCAGTAAATCCAGAACAGTGATACCACACATAAAAGTGACCCGCTTTACCCCGGACAAAGTATCACATGAACAAAATGACCAGTAGTATGTCCAGAACAATGGTACCACATATACAAATAGCTAACGGTATGTTCAGGACATTGGTGCCTTGCGTAAAATTAACAGGCACTGTGCCAAAGACGATAATACTACATGTAAAAATGACCAGCAGCCTGTCCAAGGAAAGTTATCACATGCCACAATGACGAGTGGTATGCCGAGGACAATAATACCAAATCTACAAATGATTAGGTCTATGTTAAGGACAATGACGGAACATGTAAAAAAAAAAAAAAGGATGGCGGCATTTTTATGACAATGATACCAAATGTAACAATGACTACCGGTTTGCCCCGGACAATGATACATGTTAACTTTTTTACGGTGTGCCCAGGACAACGATACCACGTGTAAACTAACTAACGGTGTGCCCAGGACAAGGACACCACGTGGAAAATTACAAGCGGTATGTCAAGGACAATGATGTTACATAATTATGAAATGACTAACGGTATGCTCAGGACAATGATGCCATGTGTGACATTACCAGCGGGATGTCCAGGACATTGAAACTGCATGCGAAATTGCTGGTGATCACTCCTCTGCCTTGAAGTTTCGCCATGCAACCTGATTTGAACAGGTGCAAATGATTAGAAAGCATGATATTGATGTATTAAAGTTGCAAACCAAAACGACACATTACGACCTGGTGGGAAAAGCTGTTTTTCTCTCTGTTAGTCACCGTAAAAGCTAAAGAGACGTCAGTTACAGCCGCTGTTCCAGCCCCTCAAATGTAACACATCCCCTCTTAGAAAATAACCGGTCAGCCTCATGAACGCTGACGCCAACACTTTGCCTCGTGGCCCTCAGCAAACCTCTTACTTGATAAGGGCTCAACAGGTTACTGGTTAACTGCTGGCAAACCATTGCAGGTTTAACCATGTCTTTCGATGAAAGTGCGTCAGCGCCTTTCCGCGGGAAGATGTAATCCCCCCCCCCCCCACCAAAAGGTTATAAATAAGCAGTTGTTCATCGAATATTGATATTTCGCCATTACCCAAATGCTTCTTTTATTCAATTATACTGTATGTTTGGCTGTTTGAGAAGAACTCTGTACTTGTATTCTCCTGGAACGGCTTGGGAACTCCTGTCATAATCAAGCTCATCCTCATTCTCAGAATTTAATCTTGGAGGAACAAATTTTTGCATGTTGATGTTAAGATTTGTGCGCGAGGAACTTGTTTTTTGTGTATTCTTTTTAAGATTTGAAATTTACACGAGAAGAATCGTTTTGCATCTGTGTTTTAGGTTTTGTACTCGGGGAACAATTTTTGTACGGCGACATTTCCATATTCGCATGCAATCTGATGTTGTTTACTTTTACCACTTTTACAGTGGACTTTGATATTGATTAGAGTTTAGAAACTAGCATGTATTTGAATACAATTGTAATTTGGAATAGGCTTGTTCGTATGCTATTCAATAAATTGTATGATCAATATATATAGACACAGTATGTGGCGATGAACAGGCATCACCCAAATTCACTTTGCCATTTTATTAGCAAACTCTACCGAAAAAGTCTTTCAGAAGTTGTTTTGTCATTGGGTGGCATTGTACGAAAAGTGTCTTTGTAATAATATTAATCTATTTGCCCTGCTAATCGACAGAGTTAGTGCTGGAAATGACGAATCGATTCGGTACACCTGTCCATCTTAAGCGACAGCACGATCGGAGGTGGGCATGTTGACAAACCTTGTTACCAGCAAGTCTTCGAACTACATTCAACAGCAGTCTCGTCCAACCGATGCATCAACAAATGCAAAGCAAAACCCCAGTATCCTTCAAAAAAGATCCCCACAATGAGATGCGTCAAGTTCTGGTCCTTTATCAATTGTAATGTGGAGTCAAATTGCTGTGCACTTAGCCGTTTGTGTAGCTGTTTGAATGTCTTTCTTTCACATAAACACGTAGGTTGCAAACAAGCCTTCAGGTGGGGTGGATGCAGGTTGGTCCCAAGGACTGGGATGTGACGTTTAATGCAGAACAGCTATCACAATAGTTTGTTCGTATGGGTCCTTTCTTTCCTTCAATACTAGTATATGCCGGAGGGTTGATTATGCTGACACGTAACATATAATTATGTCTGTGTGCCAACACAGACATACTGTTTTTCTAGGAATTCTTTCTTTCTTTCTTTCTTTCTTTCTTTCTTTCTTTCTTTCTTTCTTTCTTTCTTTCTTTCTTTCTTTCTTTCTTTCTTTCCTTCTCTCTTTCCTTCTTTTTTTCTTCTTTCTTTCTCTCTTTCTTTACAGTCAAATTGGTCCGACATTTCATTTGAAAAGTATTACACGTAGAAACTCCAAACTTGGCACAATTATACTTCTATAGACGAAGTCTCGCCTTTTTATAATGAGAGGTCATGCTTTTAAACATTGTGCAAATGAGGGCTAATTATATTTTAAATCTTCAATATCTTATATACTATAGTAGATATAGTTCCAAGTGTATAGGAGTTCGATCATAGCAAGGCAGAGGTCATCTCAAATGTCAAGGTCATGTCAAGGTCAAAGGTCAATTTTAAGTCAAAATGTTATTTGAAAGGTCAAGGTTCACTTCAGGTAGAGGTCATCTAAAGGTCAAAGGTCATTTCAAGGTCAATGGCAACTTTCGATGGTGGTTTTCGTCTAGCCATAATTTGGTAATTTTTTATCCAATTTTGATCATGTTGGTCTCAAATCGTAGCTATTGCAACACTGCACATTTTGGAAATTACATGTGACCCCTTAAGGTCAAAGGTCAATGTCATGTGGACCTTTGAAAGTTTCACGCTGCCATAGCTCGGCCAATTTCCATCCAATTCTGATCATGTTGGACTTAAATTGTGAACATTGTAACACTGTATATTTTTGAAATTTACATGTGACCTGTAAAGGTTAAAGGTCAAAGGTTAAGGCCATTTGGACTTTGAAAAATCCATGCAGCCATAAGCTTAATGGAATGTATAGTACCAAAGGACAAAAGATGTAGTATTGAATATTTACAACTTTTGAAGGCACACAGATAGATTTGCTTTGAAGCAAATCTTCTTTTCTAGTGTTGTTTATTGGTTGTCTCACCACTATTAAAACTCACACTATATCAAAATGAGGCAGACGCCCAAGATGCAATGCTTATGGACACAATGCCGTGGGACAGAAAATCTGTTGCTGAATATTTGCAGTTCTAATATATTGTGTACACTGTCTGGTGCCGCAGGTGACATGCCGATTAGTTTTGATTCCTGTTCATTTGGCACTCATTCATTTGTAAATATGCTTGCACTTGCCCTACGTGTGATGGTTTAGTGAATTTTGCAAACAATAAGCTGCAAATTAAGGAGATAAGGGACAAGGTTTGAACCATGTCTAAGGTCGGAAGTAGTATTGTACAGAATTGCCACGAAGCCTCCCATGAAACTATAATCCACAATTTTATAAACGTCATCCTAATATATTAACCCTTCTTGATGTGCTTCATTGTTATCAGACGACGAAGCAGCCGCGCAAGTGAAACACGCCACTGGTCACTATTGAGCGCTTGTGCTGGGGTGGGGGTGGGGGTGCAAAGTGGTGTGCATGAAAAATTTGCGTGCTCACCAAACAAGGCACCATATTGTAAAAACGAAATAAAAAGCTTGCCCTGCTTAGCAGGCAAAGGAAAATATACACCCTGGCATTTCTGACGTCTTAGCAACCAATAGTATCCAATGTCATAATAATACGCCATATTTGCTGTTGAAATATGTCAATTGTATCGTAGGTTCGTGACATGATTGCTGTGAATATATTTATTTTAAACAAAGTGGTGCTTTTGAACATTTTGATCCAAACAAGATGGCGTTTTGGCGTACAAATTCTGATACATTTATTATGATTCGGTGCATGGTCTATCTATCCTTTGAAACTTGATGTTTGGCCCAGCCTATGGTAAAAACAATAGTGTTGGTATGGACAAAAATCCTCACTCCGCACTGCATGCAAAAAAAGGTGAACTGATAGACGTACAATAAAAGAGTCATGACATCTCAAGCTGCAAACAATAGTCTCACGAAAATCAACAAGAATGCACCCTGTACTAGCATGATATTTACGACATGAAAAACCCGCAGTCAACGCTGCAAATGATAGTGTCACAAAACTACTTTTAAACATAGAATTCCTATACTTGTGAATGATATTATGAAACAGCTTTAAGATTTTTATTCAAGGTATATTCATGGCGATTTATCGTAAAACCTCATGAATATTTTGCCACTCAACCTGTCACCCACACTAATGTCTTTACACACCATGATTCCACGCCAAATTGTTCCGGCTAGAACCCCCATAGACATTGGTTTTTGCGCGCCATGCAAAGTTGTCAACTAAAATGTCAGCTTGTAAGTATCAAGGAAAATTGTTTACTCACTCACACGATGGTTCCTCCAAATATATATATATATATATATATATATATATATATATATATATATATATATATATATATATATATATATATATATATATATATATATATATATATATATATATATATATATATATATATATATATATATATATTGTCATAAAAACTCTGAAATATGTACCTTTCAAAATTGTTAATATAACTACGGAATAATTATTATTGATGATCAAACACCTGTATAATTTATGTTCTGTATTTATGTTTACCGGTACCTAGCGTATTTTATACAGATGTGGTGAGTCTTCTGATATTATTCTTAAGTGGCCCCGATGATTGCGGGTTGTACAAATCCATCCAGACGTCTCACTGTATTTCTCTTTTATTGAACTTATATTGACAATAATATTTTTGTAATACTACTACTCATGTAGGTAACTTCAAGAAGGTAAGTTTATTCTACAAAATTTGCATTCTTAGTAAGAATGCAAATTTTGTAGAATAAACTTACCTTCTATCTTTACGTACGTATACTGCACAATCGTTGACCTGAGCTTACTTGAAACAACTATACTTCTTTTTATATAAAGAGACCTGGTAAGATGAATGATCTTACCCAGTCTCCTTGTATGTATTATCGCTCATTACCTTACCGCCCGTACACTGTGAGTCTCTAGGCATGTACATATATGATCAAATGGTTTATTCAAGTAATGTTGCAATATGTATCAAGTATCCATCTGTGCATATACCATCATTCTTAACTTGTCATCATGAATCTGAACTCGAATCCGGAGTTTGAAGGTCTTAAAATGTGGTTGTTTAGAGTAACAAGTTCAGAATGTCCATTAAACTCGTTCCGACCACGTTTACTGATCTGACTGAATGTCATGTTGACATCTGCCGTCTGTCTCAAGACAAAATGAGCTCAATCAAAACCTCTATTCATTCTAATTTTGATGTTATTGCAGTTTCTGAAACTTTTTTGAACGACAACACACCCAGCAATGATCTTGAAAGGCCATATTCCATCCCATAATACGCAGTGATCGTTCCGGCTCAATGGCAGTATTCGTGTCACGCGCTCTGGCCGAGACGACTTATACACACCCAATATCGGAACCCGGTGGTCCAAACTCCGCGCACGCAACAATAAAGTATCCCTGACGGTCGTCATACACATTTCAGCACAAGATTCCGGTTTTGGGACGATTAAGAAACTGCTTTGTCAGGAATACAAAATATGCGAATTGTTGGTGCTTTAAACGCCGACCCAAGTTACCCAATGGGCGTAAATTATGGCTAAGTTGTGTTACTCTCACCACCTTTCCTGGTATGTCAAAAAACGCCGCTTGAATAACAGAACAATCAGCTACTTGTTTGGATCATATCATATATCATATCATATCATATCATATCATATATCATATCATATCATATCATATCATATCATATCATATCATATCATATCATATCATATCATATCATACCATACCATACCATACCATACCATACCATATCATATGATATGATATCATATCATATCATTTTGGGCGTATTTTCGATGATACAGAACTATTATTAAGAACGATTAAAACAAGCAGAATAGCAGGATGATAAAACGCTGGACAAGAAACTCAGCAATGATAAAATAAAGCTTCTTATAAAACACTCAAATACTTTTTCTTTTGATCACGCAGCAGCGCCATTCCATCTCTGCTTTACGAGGAGAGTGTATCAAGTGATGATACATCCATGGCCAATGCATTTATTTTTTTTCCTTTTCTTTTTTTTTTTTAGTTTTTAGTTTTTAGTTTTTCAGTAATCGCGAAATACGACTGATAATGGTGCTATCAGTAATACCTTGCAGTCTCTGGCATTCATATTCAAGTGGCCTAACTAATCTGCAGGTATCCGACCCCAAGGTACTTTAGAATGCGTGAATTATACGATGGATACTCATATAACAATTATGAATATTTTGAAGTCAAACTGATCTTCATTTGATACACATAATTCCCAGCAGGTGTCACATATACAATGCCGGTGCATCAACGATAAAGAGAGCTGTCGTGGCGTAGTGGCTACGTGTCCGCGTTAAGTGCGGGGGGCCTCGGGTTCAATCTCGGCCCAATCCAAGAGACTTGTCTCTGGCTCTCAATTATACCAGTGGTCCATCACTGGTTTATCAAAGACGATGGTATGTGTTGACCTGTCTATGGAAACCCCTTGCTGTTTATCGAGAAGAGTAGCTGCGTTAGCGGCGGTAGCAGCTGTGTGTCTATAAACTTGTCTTGTAATGTTGTAATACTCATATTTTTTCAGATATGAGTTTAATAGGTGGTTATATATTTTCCCTAATGTTTCTTTTCATTGGCCCCCAACCATATCCAAAATTGATACCGTTAACTTGTGTTGCATTGTTATTCTACACACACACAAACACACACACACACACACACACACACACACACACACACACACACACACAGTGACAACAATCTGATTCAGTAATCAACCAATCTTTAGTTAATTAATCAATCTTTAGTTGTGCAGAGCGTAGCGTTATTGGGATACGATACACAAGTTTCAGGTGACGTTGATGTGCCTGTTCAGATGAATAGCAGCCTAATACGTACACTTTGGCCCACACCACAACCCGTTGCTTCTTCAGCTGTCTATTTGTAATGAAAAGCAAGCACTAAATATCGTTTAATATCGTACCACTATTTGTTTTGAAAAAAAAGTAATCTTTGTTGACATATTGAAGCCGGTGATACAACGACAAACTTCTCGTTTTAACCTCATTAATTATTCATTTAGAAATAAAGGAAGCATTAAGATTGGTTTGATGAATATGTAACATTGCACTTAAATTGGACGATGCGTTCAAATGTTTACTTTGTCCAGAGCTTGACGGTTTAGTCAGTAGTGTTTACTGAAGTTATTTGCTTGGACTACTTCCGTGTCACATTTTTTCGTAATTTCAAGAACTAATGTATGTTTTCAGTAAAACTGCTCTGCTTCTAGAAGATTGTTCTGTGTAGAGCTGGAAAATGCTGCGAACTGGTAAAACACTGGAATATGAATCCAGGCTTTAGAATCCGAACATAGTATATGTGGGGTTTTTTTTGTTGTTGTTGAAATTTTGTTCTTAAATTCTAGCCAGCCTTTAATTCAGACGCATAGTGGCGTTTGTGTATGAGCAGTTGTGTCAAGCGTGGTCGCTTCAGTTGTCCCACTCATAAATATCTTGAAAAAATGCTACATGAGGTAATGCAATTGCTGCGAGGCATTCTTTTGTAATCCACAACAGTTGAGATTGTATGTTTTTGTAGTATGTAATTGCTGAGGTCCTATGCTATTGTAGTGTGAAATAGCTGGGATTGAATGCTAAGGCTGTGCGTAATAGAATGAGATTGAATGCTATTTTTTTATTATTTAGTAGCTGATATTACATGCTGGTTGTGATATGTAATAGCTTAGATTATATGCTGCTACATTTGGAGGCTGAATGAATCATTATGATAAAATAAATGATGATGAATGTGTCAATATCAATCTATGATTTGATTCAATAGAATGACAAAACAGTTTTGCTTTATTTTCTTTAGGGATCATCAATCTCAATTGTAACGTTTGTGTCAGGGCATAAAGACCGCCTCTCGTTTTTTTTTTTTTTTTAAATCAAAGTATATCCGTTTTTAGGCTGCTATTGCATAAAGAACCACATGCTATTCCCAGGTTAAAATACGAGAACATGATGCTTCCGTTTGTATATTGTTTGCATGTGTTTTGCCGTTCTTGTAGTTTAAAAGCAAATATCCATTAAGTATGTAGTTTCCACTTACCATCACCTATTATTTTGGTGAATATGCCTTCGGGATTAACAAAATATAATAGTCAATATAAGAAAAACTCATTTGCGTCGAGTCATACATTCTGAAGAAGGTCGAAATTTAACCTCATTGCACAGATTGGTGTGGCTTATTTTTTGTGGTTCCATTTACTACAGAATTAAAAAAATGGTTAGTCACGACTGAAGATAATACAAACTAATCTGGTTCCTAATCAATATCAACGAAACAGTTTACATACCATATTGAGCGAAATCAGCAAAACGTGTACGGTCTCAGGTAAGGGTGTGAATAAAGCATGATGACACAGCCGAAGCCCTCGGGAATGTGTCAGTGCAGAAAGCGCTGTGATTTCCTCAACAGGTGGTGTTGAAATTGTTTAGCTCAGCTCACTTGTCAGTGAGCAGAGGTTAAAAACCTCCTGCATAGGCATGCTTTGGAGACCCCTAGCATTAATGATTTCAGGTGACGCTGCAACTGTTGGGGTTTTTAGCTCCGCTAACTTGTCAGTCAGCTGAGCTATCTTTGATTTTTTGTGACTTGTGTTCATTGTTTGCGTAAATCGTCTATGTGGACCGGATTTGCACACTACATGAGTCACATTGACTTCATCCCAAGGTGACAGGGTAACTTTCATGAATTTTATTGTTCGCTTAATAATTAAAAAAAACTTTTGAGTTGGGACTTTCACCATTGGGCAAGCATCTTAAAATTTGTACAGAATAATCTTCAAGAAAGGCGACCTTGACCTGATTCTAAAGGTCTTAGGACCCCCTCTTTGTGCATGCAAGGTTACTTGAGCACAAACTCTCACAGTCCTTTTGTTTATGTGAATTTTTGTAAGTTGGCGTTATTTTCAACTTCCAGTGTGAAGGCAGATATTTGTTCGAAAAGTGTTTCAAATTAGCCGTTGTGCTAAATCTAACTTAGTTTTAAAACATAACGGTTGGTTTTTATTCAAACTAAGTATAGGTGCACCGTAGGCCAACCTTTGCGTAATGCCATCAAGATGGACAACCTTAACATGATTTTCAAGGTCACAGTACCATTTTGTATCTGCAATACCGACACTCATGTTGAACTGAAACATGGTAAGTGCTTCCAGTCAGAAAACCGAGCAAGTTGTTCACAGGGTGTTGTGGCTGTACACTCCTAATTTCAACCAATTGTTCAATTTTGGTATTTATCATTAAATGTTACGCATTCATTCTCATAAATAACTGTGTAATTCAATAGGCATTCAGATGCTGTTTTAAAGTTTTTTTCTTCTGAAAAAAACACTAGTTGTAGCCAAAGCTTGCTTAATTCAATATATTTTTTTTGGTAAGAAAATGAAAATTAACTAAGCATGGATTGTTCACAGCGCCGCCAAGCTTAATAAAGGACTTTCATGAACACTCATAATCAGTCAACAGTTTTCATGGCAGGGGCTGACATCCAGCATGTTACCAGGTAATCTGGTGACCTCGTGGATGTTATCCTCATAGATTTTGTATTTGTTGTAAAAAAAAAAACAAACAAAAACCATGTTAACGGAAGATGCTAGAGAAATCGTTTGATTATACATTATTAAAATGTTCAGAATCAATGTTTTCAAAAAAATATACAACTATCAAAGTCAACCGACAGAGCTTTCGAAAAACGTTTCAGACTAGCGAGCGTGGTTATATAGAGGTAATTCAATTGCACTCTTTATTGATATTTTCAAAGAAAACAGTTATTTCATGTGACAGTAATTGGGCATATTGAAGGAGAAGAAATAGAAACTGACAGAGTCCCACTTGGATTTACAGTTTTAGCCGGTGTTAGAGCAGATTTTAAATCCTATGATTAAGAGTGTGGTGGTTTGGAACTGACAAATTATGATACAAACATGATCGTCCGCAACAGCTGGTTGAAGCTAGAAAGGCAACCTGATGAATCGAAAATCGATAAATCCGACATGATGCCCAAATGATCCACATTGACTCTCCCTGCTGGGTCAAGTAGAAATATTGGTTTCAATGACGTTTGCTTGTTTTGTTGGAGACCTCTTTTACCTTTCTATCAATTCTTTGGCGTTTGTATTTATTTTTACGTATCGTCTTCAAAACTGCAGCTTCCATTGAGTAACTTCACTGAAATACATTGCAGTGTACTTTGGTGGTGAACAGAATGCCAAATCAGAGATGCGGCGATCTGATGAGCCGATCAGCTATATTGACATATGCAGGGCAGCTGTGCCCACGCTGCAGGTTCCCACGCACGTATGCATGATCCAGCTAGCTACCACATGCTGCTAAGCAATAACTGTATTCACTATAATATTGAGATTCCTAAAAAGTAGAGAAAAATAAAATACATATCAGAGGATGAAGACATATGTTAACACAGACCACAGATATAGGGCACCAGCCATTCGTTTTGTTGACACACTTAAAAGATATGTCTGAGATTTTTTTCCCTTTTAATTTTAGCTAATCTAATTTGTTAACCAGCCGACCTAAACAAATGGTCAGCTTGCATCATCCGTCCCTGGTCGGTTAACATTTATATATTATTCATTTTTTACTTATCCTAAACCGTTAGTGGCACCCCCCCCCCCTCAATCTTGTTTGTACCTTGGGTTGGTCCCTATCAAGTTTATTTAAATGGCCACGTTTCATTTTTTTTTCCAAAGTTTTAATAGTTATTGGCTCATTTATAAAAAAATTGAAAAAAATCTTATCCGAAACCGCTTCACCAATTACTTTGATGTTGCATGGGCCCTGTTCTGCGGAGTTCTACACGTTATTTATTCATGATTTAGCGCAACGACTCTTTTACTTTTTTTATATGATTTTTTTTCTCACTTTTTGATGTTTTTGACTACTTCTTCCAAATCCACCACTGATTACAGTGCCAGTCAATGCTGATTCACATTTTCAAGTTGTTCTCCAAAACCGTCTTCCAGATTCGTTTCAAATTTTGCGGGAATGTACTTTGAATGGGTACCTGCCGCGTTCGATCAAATTGTTATGCATGTGTCCCACTGGCGAATGAGGCCCACGACTAGGGGCGAATCTGAAATCCGCGATATAGCCTCGGCAAGCTGCGATATTTTAGCCTTCGGTTATTCTCCCATAATGCCTGTGTCCCATTGGCGAATTTGGCCCACGACAAGGGGCGAATCTAAAATCCGCGATATAGCTTCGACAAGCTGCGATATTTTACCATTCGGTTATTACCACGACCTACGATCCTGACCAATTGATACGTCCATGTACAACATGAGTGTGACAATATACGATATAACTTCGATTAGCTTCGACTAAAATTTTATCGTAGGCAAATTTATAACATTTTGAATTTTTTTTCTGCGACGCAGAGAATAACTGCGAACAAAGACGCCACTCTAAGAACTGTTACGAGGAGCTACGTTTGCCTACGATATTTTCATTCGCCAGTGGGACACTGGTATTATGCTCCAACGATTTTTAATGAATTTTTTGTTTGTCATTTTATAGCAAAATGTTCCCAAAAAATCCCTCTGTCCGAAAGCGCTTAGCTAATTGCTGTGAAATTGTATGGAAGCTTTTCTGTCTAACACAGTGTTTGGATGACCTTGATCACATTCCCAAGGTCACATGGCCACTTGTTGCATTTTACCCTTCACTTAATAACTTAAGAATTAATTGAGATTGGACTTTGATGCTGCTGGTCCTCTATGTGGGCCACAATTAGACTGTTCTTTAATGACCTTGACTCCCTTTCCAAGGTCACAGTAGTAGATGAGTTCGCAAAGTGAACCATTGATTTATTTAGGTAGTCTTAGACAACGACGAAGATAACAACACATTGGATTTTGACAGAAGGCTTTTATTAGTATATTTATACGCAAATGACATCAAATGTGTGGCTATGTTTATGCCCGTCTGTCGGGCTGAGCTCCGCAAAAGCAAATAGGCCATCCGGTGTCATGTCTATCTGAAAGCTGCTAAATGTCATTAAAATAGCACAGATTCGTCTTTTGAAATTTTAGCTTGTTTTAGATCCTATTACCTGTTGATTTCATAAAATTTTTATTGGAACAAAACACCTCCTAAGTGGCGCACGAAATAATGAAGTTCGTATGACCTCTGAACATGTGGGTGAGGATGACTGGCAGGTAAATATGTGAACAGTTCCTCGTCTTCTTCTGACGGAAGGTATGCGACTGTCAGACACCGCCACCCGATATCCTTTCATACGTTTGAGCCGTGTTATAGGAAATAATTTGCACATGGACAACGTTCCTTCTAATGATGAGTCAGGATGATGCATGCACTATCGAGCTTTGAAAATGCCATTTGAGGAGACAAGTTAGGACTTGATTTTCTCATTTAATTCAAAAAGATTTTTCCATACCCGAGTTTAAGTCGAATTTGCTCAGCTTACCGTAGCCTATCTGAAGAAACAGGACTGCGCGGTGGGGCTTCTAATATATATATATATATATATATATATATATATATATATATATATATATATATATATATATATATATATATATATATATATATATATATATATATATATATATATATATATATATTAATATATATTAATATATATGTATACATTTAGGGGTGCGCAAAAATATCCTGCTACAAATTATCACTGCACTCTGCTCACGTCTTTGCCTTTATCGACGGAACAGTGTTTCGTGCTATCACATATTTGCGAATTGAGTGGTATATGTCAAAATGTAAATTCAGATAACAGGCAGACAAACTGAACGTGTGTGTGTGTGGACATTGTTCCAGATCTTGTACATATATGTCTCAATATTGCTAGCATGATATGTACGTGATCTTGTCTATAGCTCGATCTAGTCGTCTTCCCATGTATCATCTTTTTGCCTTCATTTGTAACTTCCCTTTCCCGAGTACGAATTACAAATCAATACAACATAATTGCAACTCAACACACAAAAGATACAGCGTTTTGATATTCTTCATAAAAGCCGTCAAAGAACATTTGTGGAGAAAAGCTCCGTCCAAAAATCGCATTTATATTTTGATTGAACGGTACATTTTGAAACTGCAATCCTCGATCTGTGACAGCACTGAAATAAATATTCGTTTTGACGTTAGGTTCGGATTTTTAATCCAGAGGTATCTGGAATGTTAAAAAAAGATGTTGGCTGGTTTGAAGAAGGAAGTACCTTCGCCAAAGTTCAAAAGGTAGAAAATACTTTTTTTTTTTAGGATAATGACGAGGAAGGTACAAATACCTCGTCATTTCTCTCTGTCAATGATGGCAGAAAAAAAGGACGTAATGTGTTCCTTATTAAACGCAAATGTGCGTGAACGCAGACAAGTGCTGGTGACCCACAGACAGCGCAGAAGAGCAGCGATGGGTTGGACTTATAACATCCTCCTGCTCACATTTATTTCAGTAAATAAATTCGTGAAGTGCACATATACCAAATCCTTTTCAAAGAGGAATGTTGATACACACCAACTCTGTACAAACAAAGAATCAAACCTGTCTTAAAGTGACTATGTCAGCAACTGTGTGGGGATGACCCGTACTTGCCCCCAAGAGACTGCTGTCAAATGCTTACCGATTATCCTGCTCATAGCCTCCCTCCAGTTAACTCATACCGTGTTTTTACATTGTTTTGCAGTCTGTCTTACGGGATATTGAACCGGCGTAAGTGACAACTCGCGGACCAACGACATCAGAGAAGACGCCCATCCGTCAGCAATCTTACAAAAAGCGAAGAAGCGAAGGCAGGCGTTGTTAAAGGGGCCACTTGGAAATAGATAACCTGGATGGTCATAATGCCATAGCGCACAGCCAGTGAAAGATTGGTGTCCGGCGCAAACGCAACGAGATATGTTTACTTCAACCATTCGATGAAACTATAAAAAAAGAAGTTCAAGCAAACACGGCAATTGTGTTCCGAAAACTACGAATCGTTTAAATCAACAAGTGAAGTACAGGTGAAATTCCTGTTTGTGAACTTTCCAGGGTTATTGGACGTCAAGAATTAGACAAGCATTGCGGCATACCTGTGCAAAATATTGCCGGTTGTGGCTGAACCATGCAGCCAACATAAATGCCCGTAACCGACAGCTGTCATGACATGATAGACCTCGAAGGCCTTTATTATGGGTAAGTTTTGTCTTTACTTCATTTGTCTTGATTTGTACTCTAAAGGAAGGCTCGCTGGTTTCTACAGAAACGTCTACTAAGGTCAACAAGGGAAAGCATGTTTCAGAGTTTATCCGTTTTCTTCTTTGCATGGGGAAGGGACTGAAAAATAGCCAAGCTCCCAGCCGATCTGACCGAAGGTAAGGCCACCATGTTTGGCCACCTAACTCACCTATGAAGGAGCACATATATGAAGAAAATTAATCTTGAATATGTGAAGAATTGCTTCCATGTCACAGAAATATCGGTTTGCCCGAATTAGTCATGTTAGTGTTCATCTTGGCAAGAATGAATTTATTTCATTGGTTCATTTGACGCACATTAAAAATAGTATTATACATACATGCATGCATGCATGCATACATACATACATACATACATACATACATACATACATACATACATACATACATACATACATACATACATACATACATGGGATTTATACCTGTATAACACAGACATCCTTTTGGGCTGTACCCGCATCTTAAATAGCAAACCTGTCTTGATATCCCCACTTGTTCACGTGATAGGGAACCCTTCAGGTGACTAGCGTTGTTGCCAGTGGTGGAGTGACAGATACAAATGTAGAAACTGTCCTATTTGCTGCGGTACTCAATCTTCATTTTTTTAATTCATTATATCAGTTGATTTAATATATGTATATATATATATATATGTGTGTGTGTGTGTGTGTGTGTGTGTGTGTGTGTGTGTGTGTGTGTGTGTGTGTGTGTATGAAGTGAACACCCTCAGGGACTTTTTGTTTTGGGAGAATATCCGCGGAGAATATTATCGAGTTGAAAGTATGTTTATTTACCGACAGAAAGTACAGAAGTACTTCTCAATTAAATCAATTTCGCATGGTAACGCGATGTGTATGACACAGATCTGTCGGCGTACAAAAGAGAACATATGGGGCTAGGACACTGTTCAGTGAATAGCGGGGCGGAAGAAGTGTATGGCGCAGATGATGCGAATGAAATTAAAAACTTCCGGGACTAAGTAAGCTTTTTAGATGATCTGAATGGGGTGTGCTCTGTATACAAAGCGTACAATCATGTGTTGCATGGAAAACCATTTGAAACGACCCAGCTGCAATACCAGCACAGAATAAGGCAGAGAATAAAAAGCGGTAACTGGCAATTGTGTCACTCTGTCTATTAAGCTGGCCGAGCAGGGGGGATGCTTTGTGTTCCTTTTAACCTGTTTCCTTCGATAAAAACTTAGCTGTAACCGTTAAAAGCTTCTTGTCCACTTTTTAGTCCAAATCCACTGTCTTCTTTCTTTCTTTCTTTCTTTCTTTCTTTCTTTCTTTCTTTCTTTCTTTCTTTCTTTCTTTCTTTCTTTCTTTCTTTCTTTCTTTCTTTCTTTCTTTCTTTCTTTCTTTCTTTCTCTCTCTCTCTTTCTTTCTGATTTTGAATTTTGCAAATAAACGTAAATCGAAGACGCCTTAGATCTTCAATCTGAAATGAAATTTTCCGTGGTGAATTCAAATATTTTACTCACGTGACCTATATTTTCAGTGACCTCAATACACTTGCTATGAAATCTGACACATTGCCAAAGTTTCTGCGTTTCGAAACATTATTAAATGGTCCGGGGGAGTAGATGATCGATGGAACACTTAACTCCTGTCACAAATTTTACATAAGTGAAATATCCAATATAAGAAGAAGGTCAAAGTTGTATAGTCACTTCAATAAAGGATATTTTTTGAAAAAGAAAAACTGTATTTGCGCGTGACGAATCTGCAACCACAAGATCATCAGGGTTACCCTTGCAACAGAGGGTGAAGTATAAATGAATGAGCGCCATCTACTGTTTTCTTTTCATAACCCCATTAAAGAACACATTTAGTCATAATTAAAAAAGTAATCAACCGAATGGCAAAATATTTAACTCTCTGAATAGCCCGGGACAGAGCGCGTTTTCCTCATTATACTATACCATAAAAATCTGAAAGTCAGGCTGATATGAACATATGAGAAATTTAGAACTTTGTAGGCTTTTTCATTATATCTCCCGAAGGGAGCTAAACCGTTACCTGCGTACAGGAAACAAATTAATTCATGCTCCCTTATCTTGCTAGTGGATGGCCTGAATTGCTTGCAGCACGGAAGTTGTTTTTTGAAGCAAACAGGAAGCGGAAGTGCAGTCTAGAACCCATGAAAACTGAATCATTCTCCGCGACAGATTAACCCAAATGAAGGAACAAGTTCGTTGTCGTTTACATAATTATTGATATTTTTCTCAAATTTTCGGATCATTAGTCCTTCTTCAGGGAATGACAATTGATAAGCAAAGATAAACGCCACCGGCCCCAGGCTATGGCCTTGGCGGATTCCCTGCCTCGCTGCACGGAAAATATGAATCAGGCTGTAGGGAACTACACAAAACACAGTCATCGCAAAATATGAATCACGCTTGGAAAGACACCAAACACAGTAGGGCGACAAAGCGTCGAGTCAAAACGAGCATGCCTGCGATAGCAGGCCATGCGAGTCGTACTTTGCCTTCGGGAGCTTCCACAGCCTGGCTGTTACATATTAATATTTCTCATTATCACATCATCTGAGGTACTATTGGTGGATAGTGATTGCCATTAAATATAATGAGCGAAGGTTGTCAAACTCGAAAGCACATGTGCGTGATGGAATTTTCTCCGCGATCGGAGACATCTGCTGTATGTGATACCCTGATTGTCGCTGTTTTTTATAATGACGATTATAATACAAATACAGACTTTTGCAAAGATGTAATTGAACGCACTCTTGATTAAGGGAAAAAGTAACACCGCTGGACTGATCCAGGTAACAGTTTGGTGACTGATCGTGACTAGAGTTCTTGTTGCTATTGAACTTGGCAATGACAGACTGTGTGCAATGGCAGACTGTGTGTCATGTGTGTATTTGTCTTGTTTTGTAAATGCTGTCCACAATCGGCGGGTTTCACACACCGGTACATGCATTTCCATTCACTTCAAATTCTTCACATCCCTTTTCGCCATGACGTCATTGTCATAGCTGGCATTTTAAGTACGAGGCGTCTTTGTTCACTAATAAGCTGAAAATTTGAGCAATTTTTACTCCTTTTTTTCAAAAATGTTCAGATTTTTTTTAGTGTTTTGAATAAATTAATGTAAAAAGTTATTTTGTTGGAGATTGATCATTCATTTTTGAATTCGTCAGTGTCACATCCCATATGTGTTTTTGTATTACATGTTAGATTCTTATATGTTAGATGTACCGTTTATGGTATTTTTATGCCACATCATCATCATCATCATCATCATCATCATCATCATCATCATCATCATCATCATCATCATCATCATCATCACCACCACCACGATCATCATCATCATCATCATCATCATCATCATCATCATCATCATCATCATCATCGTGGGTTCTTTTGTTCGTTTGGCATACATTGGTTACATTACCTAATGTTTATATGTGATAATTTTGTAAACCACGGTACACACAAGAGCATATGATGATACAATCAAGACACCTTTTACACTCAAGATAAACATTGCCTTAATGAAGTTCAGATAATCAAAAATATATATTGATAAATAGACATTTAGTAGTACAATCTGCTATCTCTCTTTATTTTCCTTTTTTTTAAATTCTTATACTTCTTCTGCATTGTGTCATGACCGTAGTTTCACGTTGAAATGGCTAAAAAGCTGATGCGTGGAAGCTTCAACACAGTGTTATTATATTCTCATGAACATGTATGTATATATATATATATATATATATATATATATATATATATATATATATATATATATATACATATATAGTTGATACCTTGTTATATGTAAATACTTGCGCTACACAGGTGTTCCGCGTACATGCAGAAATTTATGCTATACATGTGAGCATTATGTATTGGCAACACATTTTGTAATATACCCTTGTGTGTTTTAGATACAAGATACAAATGTTTATTTATGCTCAGGTTGGTTGGAAGTACAACATTAGCTGGGCACAGCTATTTTCACCGAGTTATGATAGATGCATAAAACGACGACATGAGAAACATGTATAAGTTAACAAATGAGACAATGATGCGTCATAAAATGTTCAAATTATACAAAATACACCATGTATAAAGTCATAAAGGGACTCAGAAATAAAGTGGAACAGGGCCCTGCTGCGCTCACGTCCTACACATGAATATCTCACAGATTAAATTAACAAAAGTAACATTTACATTTCTGACCGTCGCAGATTTGTATTTGTCTTTTAAAAATCCAAACTATGAAAAAGAATGCAGGCTACCCTGGGTGGACTTCTTCTGAGGTTAAAAAGTATTTCTGCTACATAAATGTAAACAGCATCTGTAACAAATGTTATGAATTACAACCTGTCATTTTCCCAATACAATACATCTTATTTTGTGTGTATATGCTGACTGTCTCCGTGTCTCGAGAACATAATATATTAGTCTTTATTGTATTATACGGTTATCCAGGATTAATCAAATCATTCAAAAATGAAAAGAAGAAGTGTGCAGTGAATTGCAAACACAGCCCTTGCCTTGTCCCTTTTCAGGCTCCTGTTGCCACATTTGGCGTAGAGAAAGTCAAAAATATCGATTCAGTGTTACATATATAGTTTATATAGGTCACTTCCATCACAGAGTTATACATTTTTATGTGTACTATATATAAGTGTGAAGGGCTCGGACTGCGGAATGGGGTAACGACTACCAGGAAGTGGTTCTGGACAAAAGAGACAAATCTAATATAAACAAATTTATTTATCCTGGATCACCTAATAGCTGTATTTAGCTAATCTGGATGCTCTCCAAACATTAAAAACGCACGTAGTATATTTGTAACACACACAGGACAGACATTATAGCACAGGCAACAAGCCGATGAATAGGCATTGCACATAGATGCCCTAAAACAAGTAACTGTATGTTGAAACTTCCACTTTTTGAAATGTAATTCTGCACAGCTGTAAACATTGCTTCGTTTGACTCGATGTCCAGGTTGGGACTAATTACTGTTCAGGTGGTCGAGGAGGGACGGAGAAACCGCAGAGGCCAAAGTTGAAGTAACATGTTTAATAATAATAATAATAATAATAATAATAATAATAATAATAATAATAATAATAATAATAATAATAATAATAATAATAATAATAATAATAATAATAATAATAATAATAATAATAATAATAATAATAATAATGATAAACCGGACAATTTTAAAAGAAATGTTCTATGTCTTCAAGTACACTCCCACATAAACATTTTTTTGGTCAATGTCCTGTAAAGATGGCACTGCGGAGAAAGGTGAGCTGATCTTACTTGGGTTCGACAAATGTTAAGA
The DNA here is from genome assembly GCA_964020975.1 of Hermodice carunculata. Taxonomy (NCBI): domain Eukaryota; kingdom Metazoa; phylum Annelida; class Polychaeta; order Eunicida; family Amphinomidae; genus Hermodice; species Hermodice carunculata. Next base: position 49,661,416 of record OZ026617.1, read on the forward strand.
AAACGCTGCCCATTTCAAAGTAGATTGGAGTGGTGTCTTCAAACCATAGACGTTTTAATTTGGTTTTTAACAGTGACAAGGTATGGCACTGTCGTACAACAACTATTGGAAGATCATTCCATAGTTTGATGGCATAGGGAGGAAAAGAATTAGCGTATCGTTTGATCTTAACTTTCCTTCCTTCTTTCTTTCTTTCTTTCTTTCTTTCTTTCTTTCTTTCTTTCTTTCTTTCTTTCTTTCTTTCTTTCTTTCTTTCTTTCTGTCTGTCTGTCTGTCTGTCTGTCTGTCTGTCTGTCTTTCTTTCTTTCTTTCTTTGTGTCTTTCTTTCTTTCTTTCTTTCTTTCTTTCTTTCTTTCTTTGTGTCTTTCTTTCTTTCTTTCTTTCTTTCTTTGCCAGGCAAATTTGTCCGACATTTCATGTAAAAAGTATTATACGTAGAAACTCCAAAGTTGGCATGGTTATACTTCCATACATGAAGTCTTGATTTTTTGTAAAAAGGTTCAACGGTTTTGAAAATTATGCAAATTAGGGCCATTTGGAAATTCAAATCTTAAATATTCAAAAAGCTATTATAGGTACAGGTAACCAATCCAACTTACATTAATATGTTTGTAACACTGAATTTTTTTTTAAAAATTTACATGTGACCTCTAAAGGTCAAAGTTTAATGTTGTTTTGCCATTCGAAACATCACTTGGTCAATTTTCATCCAATTATACACATTTTGGACTCCAAATGTAGGTATTGGAACAATGCACATTTTTAAACAATTTACATGTTACTTTTAAAGGTCAAAGCTCAAGGTCATTTTGCCATTTGGAATTTTCTTCTAGTCATAGCTTAATCAATTTTTATCCAATTTTGATCGTGTTGGGCTTAAAGTGTAGATATTGTAACACAGCACAATGTTTATAATATACATGTGACCTCTAAATATCAAAGGTCAAGTTTATTTGACGACTTTTAATTTTCATCAGTCCATAACTTCATTAATTTTCATGTGATTTTGTTCATGTTGGGCTTTAAAAAAGGATATACACAATACAGTTTAGTGATTTACATGTGACCTCCAAAGGTCAAAGGTCCGGGTCATTTGGGCCTTTTTAAATTTTCATCCGGTCATAATTCAGTCAATTTCCATCCAATTCTAATCATATGGGACCCAAATTTTAGGCATGACAAACTGCACATTTTTGTAATAAACATGTAACCTCTAAAGGTCAAAGGTCAAGGTCATTAGGCCCTTTGAAAGTTTTATCTAGCCATCACGTGGTCAATTTCCATCCGATTTGGTTCCTGTTGGGCTTGAATTGTAAGTATTGTAACACTGTATAATTTTATAATTAACATATGAACTTTTAAGGTCAAAGGTCAAGGTCCTTTTTGAAGTTTGATATTTTCATCTAGCCATAAGCTTAATGAAATGTGAAGTACCAAAGGACAAAAGTTGTAGCATTTAATATTTACAACTTTGAGGGCACACAAATTTGCTTTGAAGAAAATCTCTTTTCTAGTTTTTCCTCATATTTGGTGAATTTGTTACTGAATTATGGGTAGTAGGAGTTAATAGGTCAGAGACATATGGAGGAACACCTTTGTGAATCACTTTTTATGTGATAGCACCTGCTTGAAACATGACAGCTAGCGTTTACCAATCCAAGCAAGCGAGAGGATGTGCACGATTTCGTGTGACGTAAAGCACCTGTACATATTCTAGCTGCTTGATTTTGAACTGATTCTATTGTGCTAGGGTTTTTACCACAGTTGTCAAATAGTACTGAACCACATTCTAATATAGGTCGAATAATGGATTTGTACAACTTACAACGTGCCTATCGTGGCAACCTTTTTTGTAATCGTTTGAGGAGAGGCAATCTTTTGCTGCCTTTGTCAGTTATGCATATTACATGTATATATTCTTTCTAACACAGGTTTGAGCACAAATTTATTCCAAGATGGATGTGAGTAATACCTTCGGGAATTTCATTTCCATTCAGAAACAGGGTACCATGATTGATTGTGTTCAACACTAGTCTTTCCATTACATTTGAAACATTCAAAAAAAGAGATATGGGTGTGTAATTTGACTGTTTCCCTTTTTATGAATTGGACGTAAGTTTAATTTCTTTCTCTGCTCAGGGTAGCGGTTTGTAACTAAACAAAAAACAAAAAAATCTACATACTGATTTTGTAACACCTGGTTCTATTTTCTTTAATATCTAGCTGCCAATTCAATTCCTATGGCACTAGAAGTTTTGAGAGACATAAATACCTTCTTTATATTAGTTTTTTTACAATGATGATCGGTTCAAGTATAGCATAAGTTATTACCCTGAAATCTGGAAGTGAAGGTGGGGTTCGGTCAAGGGGCAGTTTGCACTACCTCGATAAATACACATTAAATACTTCAGCTAATTCATTATTGTTTGTTATAATATTCTCATCTTCAATAGGCAGGGACATAGACTCATGTATTTTGCTTCCCAGGAAAGACTTCGTTAAGGAGCAGCATCTGTAGAGTATATTTCTTTAGAATCAATGTCATGTTTTAATTTTGTAAAATAAGCACTCACAGGTCACCTTTTGTGAATAAGCACACTTCTGTCTGCTGTGCTTACCAAACTGGAAAATGCTTTTAGAGCGAATAGGATCTTTTGACGTAAATATTCCCACATACAATTTGTTTTTTCACCAAACGTGTATTTTAGTATCTATCCATGGTTTATCTTTAAGACGGACAATTATCACTCGAAACGGAATAAATTCTTTTAATGCAGAAATGCGTAGTTCATACCGAAAGGAAAGAATGTCATCATGTTAATCATACCACAAGTGATAAACACATTAAGTCCATCAAAGTTTCTCAAAACATAAAAAATACCATTCAATATTTTGGATAACACCAGGTCTGCCACTGTGTATAATTTGAGGAACAAATACACAAGCAATAGCAACAACGAAACAACAAACAAGCAATATTGGTTCCAAATGGAATACGAGTGAGCTTGGTCTGCATACAATATTCCCTTTTCTTACACTTAGGGGAGATAAGAAATAGGTTTTGGATGCTTGCACAAAGTACACGCGTACACACACACACACACACACACACACACACACACACACACACACACACACACACACACACACACACACAAGGATTTGGTATGTACAAATTGATACACGTAACAAACCGAAATTTATAGTCGTGATAAAATATATATTACTGGATAAATTAACCTCTGGCTGCTTTGAACTTATGATATATTAGATGAATAGAGCGATTACGTATTAAGTAACATTTGGAGAAACAAACAAAGCATGGGCGATACTAAATGTAGATATTGAACACTAATATATGATTAGACAGATCAGCAAGCCCAGTAGAAAATGAAGACTGGTGCAGGTGTCTGTACTTCAAAAGTATTCGTGTAGGTCCTCCAACTCTCGAATCTGCAAAACTCCACCATTTATCAGACCATCTTTATTTCAAGGGATAGTTTCGCAAATATACAGCCTGCAATGTTGGGACCAGCAAGAGTTAATTCGTTTTCCCTCACCAGCTTGTGGGTCACATACATAATATTGGATTTTTTGTTTTGTTTTTGTTTTATTGGTCAAGTCCTCCGACATAAAAACGTCGTTGCTTTTCATCTTGGCACTATAAACCTATATCTGATATGGTACGTGGGAGACTAAGATTATGGCACGATATTTCCCTAGTACGTTTTTCACAACTTTTTATGGCTCCGGGTGATCTCATTGAGATCTGACTTCACCCCTGGTTTCTTGGCATGGTTTAGAATAATATCTTCGGTATTTTCATTTTTCCAATTCAGGATCGGTCAACCAAACACGCAAAAAAACTCCGCCTGCCTCATCTGCAGCTTAGTCCAGACAAGTATCTTTTCTTTTTAAAACTTCCACTTTTTATTTAAGGTCAGCATTTGTAGTATTGGCAGCCTTCAATTCCTCTCCTTTGCTGTTGACATGGGCTTCAAGACTACCCACACGTTTCGTAAGCTCAGATATCTTTAGTTAGACTTGTAGATGGGTGACTTTGACCTATTTTCAAGGTTACATGACCACTTTTTAAAAACTAATGCAGACGCACTTGAAAAAGGATTTGATTTAGGCGGTTGAAACAGGGGTATTTCCTTGAAAATGATTGTAGACGCGATAACTCCGGAAGAATTTGACTTAAGAGGTTGAAATTGTGCATAATTATGTACAAGTATAATAACTATGTTGGGGGGATATATTGTTTTGGCGTCGCTTTCATCCGCTTCTTCGTTTTTAACACATTGTTGCGAACGCAATAACTTATGAAAGATTTAACTTGGGAAGTTCACAAATTTTTGGGGAATATGTTCCTATATAAGACCTTGTTTCAGACAGCAAATTGGTGACCTTGACCTATTTTTCGAGGTCGCCTGGGTATTCACCTAAAATCGACGCGAATTCGATAACTCCGCAAGGAGTCCCATTTCCTTCAACACTTCAAGGGCGCACGGGGAGATATTTGATTTTCTGTTGGAGTTTTAAAATGGAGTCAGTCTGAGAATGTCTTTAGCAATTCACTTCGCCAAAGCCCGGCAATCCAGTGTAGACACATCAGTTCTCTCACTCACAATCACCCTCTTGTGTATAATACGCCTGTTGCTGCGGGATAACGAAAGGGTAATAAAAGCAGAAGTTCCCGTAGACAACCTTTACACTCTCAACCTAAAGAAAAATCAGGTATTAACCTTGGGAACTCATAATGGTAGAATATCGGAGCTCCTGTCACTGATTGCTAAAGGATTCGCAAATATACATCGCTGGAAGACCTCACATATGTCTCATTCCTGTATTTCAAATTCTGAATATTTGGCATTTAGTATAACAACTCCGTGTTCTTGTCATTCCATTTGTGGTATTTTCCATAGAGCTACAAAGACATGTTCGAACAGTGACTGGGTGGAAGGTTTGTCTGTGAGCACAAGATTCCGATATTAGGATACTAATAAGATATTTGTTGTTTTTATTTTGTTAAATTTATCAGAAAAACTAGATATTACTTGCTGATGTCCTTTGATGTAGAAGTTGGCAAAGTTTATTGTTCGCAACTGTCCAGTAAAATTAAGCTGATTTAGTACAAATAGTTCGGACGAACTGTCACAGTGGTTCGACTAAATGGGATATGTAATTTAATTATTTTTGAAATTTTTGAAAACTAGCTACGTTTGGCTGCCAGAAAACGTTGGGTTAAAGAAGAAAGACAACTGTATGTACTTAAGGTAGATTAGAAGACGATAATTCCAAAACTTGTTCTCATATGCAGGGTGAAACTTTCAGCTTCACTGTAATGTCATGGGCTTTGCTGACCCACCTGACTTTAAATGGCATGGGTTGCCAGGTATCACAAACATACAACATGCGAACAAAAGGTTGTGTGTCAAGAAATTAAACCAACCCAGATCACTCATATTAGGCTGTCATGTGCTCAAATTAGGTCATGCGGACACCAAATCTGATCAGTTCATCTTGCTAGGTAAGGTAAGCATAATGCCAAATTTGAGCAAAGTACATAGAGGCATTCTGTAGATATTCCGGTAACGAGAATGTGCACATCCGGACGAACGGACAATCCGAACATAGAAAGGGCCCCCCCCCCATGGGGCGTACCCTTAAAAATGCTGTTTTAATTGGACAACAAGGCGAGCTTACACTCAAGAAAATATGTTGGATAGGCAACACTTCTGTACAAGTGTATGGTCCACAATAAGGTCCAAAGCATACTATGTTTAAAACGCCAAAAGCACCGACTCGTTTCATTGCTGATCGATATGTTCCTTTAACAGATTAAAAACTCAATGCCTAGTCTATATAAATATTTGATCTATATCGCTGTGAGTTGTAATTTATAGAGTAGCTTGAAGATGAATGGGCAAGAAAGTATCACTGTCATGTGAAAAAGAAAAAGAGTACACACACATATATATTTATGTATGTATGTATAGTTACATATATGTAATATGTATATATATATGTATATAGCAACTCCTGTCTCAGTTCTCAGACAAGGGTGCAGAGCATCTAGCTGTACATATTACGTCATAACTAAGAAAGTTCAGACTAACAACGTGTTGCGTGCTTACAATGACATCATTAAGGGCTTTTAATGATTCTTGTTGCCACTTCCGTTGGTGTGTGTTTCCATTCTCTTTTGAAAATGGTTCTTCATGTTTTCCACCGATACATCATTTGAATGGTAACTTGCATTATCCTTAGCATTGGAATTATGTAGTTTACCATTAATTCGTCCTAAATTACAAAGCTTTATCGCGTTCTACAGCATATCACATCACCATAAAAATACCAGGTATTGATACACATTGCTGTTCATGTGTAACCAACACGGAACGTATACTTACATATTTTAGACGCTTTTACTCCAATGCTTATTAAACTTAATGTTCATCTAAGCGTGAAGACGGGCAGCATTATTCAGTGACGGACCCTTTAGTATGTATGCACATTCTTTCGATAAGATTGTGTACCTTGAAGACAATGATGCAGAATTTGTTTACGTACGTTGCCTCAACAAGGCATTGGTATTGAACATCTTTAGGTAAAGTAACCCTGAGGCACAATTGACCTCGTCCTTGACGGTCGATATGTCTAAACAGATTCGCAATTCAGCACAATTTGCTTGTCAGATGCACGGTGGAAGTGTAATTCCCAGCGTTCTTATTATAGTTTATCTACCTTTGTACCTGTCACCTCGTCCCGGGCCCTTCTCGTGTCTTCAGTTCCAAGTTCGCACAATATTACAGAATTCTAAGCCACGTATTTTTTGTGTTTTAAGCATAAATGGTAAATGGAATATAGAGTACGTGGACGAAATATATGTTTGCTGTGATCTATTGTGGAACTAGTGGTACGTCAGACACAATTTGCATGGATTGCACCATAAATATTTCAATACAGTTTATTTTTGTATCCCGTTTCACCAATGAAGAGATGTGTTTATAGCAAGAAAACCAAAGTGCATACGTGATCAAAATGTTGGTAATGTATGGAGATATCCTGAACATTAGCCCAAGTGTACAGAGGACTAGAATATACTTAGAGCATATAAATGGTTTTGTAAAATCTCTTTCTTTGTATTATGTTCTCCTTTTTATGGGGACAACACTTATGTTTACCGAAACATAATCAACAGCCTAAGACAAACGAGCAATTGAAGTGTATTTTTTTTTCTAGATTTTGAACATTTGCATGCACTACATTTCGATGAAAACAAAAACTATACAAATCAAGTGCACAATATTCTGCATCAATAGTCGTGATTCGGGAAGGGTGTGTGTGTGTGTGTGTGTGTGTGTGTGTGTGTGTGCGTGCGTGCGTGCGTGCGTGCGTGCGTGTGTGTGTGTGTGTGTGTGACAAGTAGATCTGCAGCACTTTTAGACCATTTGAGTCATATAAACTCATACTGGTAAAAATTGGTCAGGTGACATGAATCCTGCATTGTCATTGGTCACTCGCTGTCATGCATCCTCAATCATTTTTTAATATATGTGTCATAGCGGTGCCACTGATCCTTTAGTTATTCTGTCATAGGATTATTACTGGTCCTTTAAGAGGTCATGGGGATGCTACTGCCTCTCCAATATATTTCGTAAAATACAACTGTTCCCCTAATATATTTCATAGAGACAGCAATAATCGTGTTATAGCCATCCAAGAGATTTTGCCGATATTTGAATTGTGTCATAGATACGATACTGCTGATCTTTCATATCTGTCATGGGCGTATTACTGACCGTTGATGGCTGTCATAGAAGTGGTAGTCATTTAGTATCTGTCATAGAAGTAGTGCTTAACCTTTAACATGTCATGGAGATAGTACTGGTACTTTATTATCTGTCATTGAGATCCTACTGATGCTGTATTATGTGCCATACAGATACCACTGATGCTGTATTATCTGTCATTGAGATACAACTGATGCTGTATTATATCATAGAGACACTATTGATGCTGTATTACAGTATTCATCCTAGTAGCACGCCGTGCCAATGCAAAGATTTGCTAGATCTTGCTGTGGTTTAGCAGGACCATGGGATAAGTACTTTTCTTGATTGAAAGTTTTGAAGGCTGTACAGTTCATTTAGGTGTTAGATAAACATTAATATACTGCAGTGACATTCAATTTTTCATTTGGAAGCATCACCTTTGCTAAATTAAAGGAAAAATCGTGATTTTGAAATTTCACCACTTGGATTGAAAGTGAGGGGCGTGCTTCTATATGGACATGTGCTACTATTAGGATAGATACGGTATACCATAGATATACTACTGATACTGTGTCATGTCATATAAAAAGTATACAAAACATTTGCTCATAGAGATACCACTGATACTGTATTGTTTTACACAGATGTACTAGTGATTTATTATTTGTAACGGAGATACTACTGATGCGGTATTATCTGTCATAGAGATAGTACCAATCCGATATTGCTCTTTATTTAACATGATTTATATGGATATTCCTGAATATATAACAGCCGAAACATACATTATACTGATCCTTTAATATCGGCCACAAAGATATAACTGATCTTTATTATCATTAAGATATTGAAGATCCTTTATTTTAAAGAAGACTTTTTTTCTCATGATAACATCACAACTAAACTTGGTATGTAACACAGGGTTTTGTACGCACTTCATCGGGGTGTTATTTGTTTCATGTGACTTATACGAATATATTCAATGCGCTGTGAGTATAATTTGCGTTTCTATGAAAAATGTTTTATTTTTATTATTACTTTCTGGATAAATTTAAGGTCGATTGGATTCTCCGACATAAAGGCTCTCCAAATCTGTTTTTACAAGATACTGTGTAATGTTATGCTAAAAAAATGATCATGATGTCAGCAACAGTTAATAGCACGTACTAAAAGCGATGACGGTGGCAATACCCCTGAATGGCACAACAGCAGATCACCAGAGCCAACCAAGCAAATCCATATGGCATCAAAACATTCAAGTGCTTTGTGCAAAAACATGTTTCGAAACAAGCATGAACCAACGCTTTTTTCTGAAGGTCTGTGTGGTGGCCGTGTATCTGTCGACCTCTTTGAACAACTTGCAAGTGCGTGTGTCGCAGCCGTTGTAAAGAACATTTGATAGCTATTAGATTTACAAAGAAAAGGATCATACACGCTAAAAGGAAACAAGGATCTATAACGACCTTGTGTGATTCTTAACACGACAACACACCGATAGCAGTCTGGAAGCAAATGTATAGCTACCTGCTCCTTTGGCATGTGAATAAGGGGGTGATAAGAAATTATGGGTGCAATTGAAAAACCACAGGGGTAAATTCATTATGCATCATCGATTGACACGCGGTACTTGTCCAGGCACGTTAGGTGAGCTGATTTCATTGATTGATTTCTACTGATTGACAGTTGATTTAAAAATGAAGAATGGAAGTTTATGAATATTACTGGCAGGCATTCACAATAGTGTGACAATACAGCGATGAAACATATCATGGCACTCAGCGATATTTATTCTAAAGACACAAATATCCATCAACGCTTCCACATCACTGATGAGAACTGCCTGATATATGTTGCCATTTAAAAAAATCAACTTGCTAATAAAGAATACATGGTGGCGGCTGTTTTCAACTAACGGTCCATTTTAAAATGCAAATCTACTCCATGTGGGCTCATTATCATACAGTTTGCTGCATAGTTGTATATTTTCGTCGACATAATAGTAAGCATTCAGACAACAGCATTTGATTGTCGTCAAGAAGCAGAACAGCTGCAGTTATAGTTGTGATACTTCAATTATTTGCGGAAAGTGGGGTGGAAGAAAAGGCCAATATACGTGCTGAAAATTTAAAAGCCTGGAATACACCGTCACTGCATTCGCTATTCCTTACATAAAACGTTAATTACAATTAAATAGTGCATGCATATTCTTCATACGTCGGCGGTCCTGGCCAATGATAATATACAATTATAGACTTTTCAGTGGATAGACATGCTGTGCTATCGACCAGAAAACCAATATTGACCGACAAGAAGCCGATGTCAGTATTGGTTTTTCTGGTCAATATCTCAGCGTGTCTATCCCCTGAAAAGTATATTATTGTTTTATTAATTAACACAAATAATATTAAGACGGACCATATTGCATACTAGGATGGGCAAGTGATCAATTAAAAGATTGGTGCAATGTTCAAGACAGCTACTTATTCCACCTTGTAACGATGACAACGTACTTTTCTTGTACAATTTAATATTCTTCAGTGCAGGAACGAGCTTCCGTGAAAAAGTTGCAGAGCATTCCATTCATTCGATGTGCCCTAAATTCTCATAGTCTGTAGAAGGCTTTTTTACCCAACAGATAGGCCTTAAAAGTGCATCTGTGGCACGTCTTGTGTTCAATGCATCTTTCTCCAGTAACAACTGTCTAAAGGAATAATGTTATTGTGCCAAAGCGATTTTTGCTTTCAGTGTTCGATGCACATCCTGCTGCAGACGCCATTTTGAGTCAACAGTAGCCCATGCGCTTCAGGCAACTGAATGTATGTATCGCATACCCGCGGTATCTGTTGTTTCGTTTCCAGTCATATAATTGCGGCTGGCTACAAACACAAAATACGACCCAGTTTGTCAATAATGGAATATTAATAAGTCCAAATGACCGCCTGTATCCCCGTAAGATAACTGTAATTCAAGCTCACTATTAGTTATTTTGAACCATTCAACAAAAGAAGCGGACTAGCTTCGGTGAGGCAATTATAACTTCCTTTACTTACAGCATCTGTGCATTTGAAAAGTGCGCGTGGGAGCCAACTGCAAGACGTTTCTTTATCAGCGGCCTTCATCGTCACACCGTCTTGTAAATTTCAGATCAGAGTAACTGGGAAATCTAGCAATGACAAAGTTCCAGGCCGGAAGACCCATTTGTCCTCAGTCGTTCAGCACGATTATGAACGATCCAATTATCATATTTACCTGTTGTGTCAATTGCAGGATTAGGAGCCTCCAATACTCATCTAGCGTGGCTATCAATAACAGGGTAATAATGATGTAACCTTCATCTCTTAGGGGCTTTATCAATAGCAGGATTATTGTGACCTTATGCCAATGTTCAGTGGTTCTGTAAATGCCAGGATTATAATGATCCAATCCTCATCTTCATCGGCTATATCAATAATAGCAGGGAAATAATGCAATTGACATCTTTAGCGGCTGTATCAATATCAGGATGACAATGAGGCAATCCTCGTCTTTAGTGGTTGTATAAATAGTAGGATGCCAATGATACAGTCCTCATCTTTAGTGAATATATCGATGATAATTATGCAATCCGCATCTTTAGCAGCTGTACCAATAGTAGGACGACAATGATGTAATCCTCATCTTTAGTGGTTGTAACAATAGTAGGATGACAATGACGTAACCGTCACCTTTAGTAATTGTATCAATAGTAAAACGATAATCATGCAATCCTTATTTTTAGTGGTTATATCAACAGTATCGTGACGATGATGCAATCCGCATCTTTATCGGCAGTATCAATAACTGATTTATTATGATACAATCCTCATCTTCAGCGCTTGTATCAACAGTAGGACTATAATGAACCAGTCTTTTTCTCTCTTTTTTGTGGTTTCAATAAAAGGATTATAATGATCCAGTATTTGGCACAGTGTTTTTCAGAGCTGGCTGTTTTCCTCTTTTGCCTGATGTTTTTCATTTGATTGTTATCTCCCGCCCACGAAGTGGGCGAGGGGATATGGTAATGGGCACCATCCGTCCGTCCTTCCGTCCTTCCGTCCGTCCGAAACAAATGTTGTCCGGCCCATATCTTCTACATTATTAATGCAACCTCTTCGAATTTTTTATGGTGGGTAGACCTTAGGTAGTAGGTGTGCATAGCGTTGTTTTGTGTGGCTAATTACTTGCATTAATTAATTAATTAACAAAGTTCGTTAAGCAAGACAAATTTTGTCCGGGCCATATCTTCTAAACTATCAATGCTAGCCCTTTGAATTTTTCATGGTGAGTAGACCTTGGGTGGTAGGTGTGCATAGGTATTGTTTTCTGTGGCAATTACTTGCATTAATTAATTAATTAACAAAGTTCTTTAAGGAAGACAAATTTTGTCCGGGCCATATCTTCTAAACTATTAATGCTAGCCTTTTGAATTTTTTTATGGTGGGTAGGCCTTAGGTAGTAGGTGTGCATAGGCATTGTTTTCTGTGGCTAATTACTACCATTCATTAATTAACAAAGTTCATTAAGCAAGCTCAAGCTACAATACAAATTTTGTCCGGGCCATATCTTCTAAATTATTGATGCCAGCCCTTTGATTTTTTTATGGTGGGTTGACCTTAGATAGTAGGTGTACATAGGCATTGTTTTGTGTGGCTAATAACTTCCATTGATTAATTAACAAAGTTCGTTAAGGAAGACAAAATTTGTCCGGGCCATATCTTCAAAACTATTAATCCTGTCCCTTTGAATTTTTTTTGGTTGCTAGACCTTTGGTAGTAGGTGTGCAGAGGTATTGTTTTTTGTGGCTAATTACTTTCATTAATTGATTCAGTAACAAAGTAAGCAAGCTCAAGATTTGTCCGGGCCATATTTTCTAAAGTATTAATACCAACCCTTTGAAATTTTTATGGCTAATAGACCTTAGATAGTAGGTGTGCATAGGCACTTTTTTGCGTGGCTAATTAGTTTCATTGATTAATTAATTGATAAAGTTCATTAAGCAAGCTCAAGATACAATACAATTTTGTGTGAAGCATAACTTTGCAACTAAAAGTGGTAACCCTTTAAGATTTTCAGCGTTGGTAGACCAGAGGTAGGAGGTGTGCATAGGAAGAAATTTTTTGACTAATTACTTTCCTTCATTCATATATATATATATATATATATATATATATATATATATATATATATATATATATATATATATATATATATACATATATATATACATATATATATATACATATATATATATATATATATATATATATATATATATATATATATATATATATATATATATATATATATATATATATATATTGCAGATAACCAAGAACGCCAGGATCTTTTTCAAGTAAACTTGTTTCTTTCTCATTTCAGCCAACTTTATTTTAAGTCCTACATGTTAAGGAAGATGTGACTAGCAAACAAACCCCTTCTGCACTGGTTCACCCTCATAAGGGGGGGGGTTCAGTGGCTACTTGTTAAAAGGGGGACACATAATGCATTTAAAGGCTCTCTGTATTTATTTCCATATTGCCACCAATAGAAACCTTTCGCATTTTACCAACTATAATATACCAATGTACATCATGTGTATTTACCACCATGATTACTGTGTGCGGGGGATATGGCTAGCGTCAGCGGCTATTTGTTATTATTATTATTATTATTATTATTATTATTATTATTATTATTATTATTATTATTATTATTATTATTATTATTATAATTATTATTATTATTATTACAATTATTATTATTATTATTATTATTATTATTATTATTATTATTATTATTGTAAGTAGTAGTAGTAGTAGTGGTAGTAGTAGAAGAAGAAGTAGTGGTAGTAGTAGCAGTAGTAGCAGTTGTAGTTGTATTACTAGTAGTAGTAATAGTAGCAGCAGTATAAGTAGCAGTAGTAGTATGCATTGCTTTGGACAAGTTCTTTTTTTGTATCAGGCAGGAATTTAAGTTTTAATTGTATCTTATCATGAGATCTTTGATGCATACTGTGCCTCAGCAAGAAAGTTCTGCTCATGCATTATGCTAGTAATAAACGCCAGAAACTGTTGAGCCCACTTATGTATTTTGTTTTTATGTGGTTATGAATCCAAATTACAATTTTTTTTAAAAGTAACACACAAGTGAGAATACAGGATTTTTTTTCTATTTGACATTTCTGTACAATTTTGTATATGACCGAATTAACCGCAATTAAACAGGTGTATAATAAATATGATTTTTGCCTGTGGGGTTTGTCCTAATCTGCGGTAATTTTTAGTGACGTGGGTCACTGAGCAAGATTAATAAATTAATTTATTTCTACGTGCCATAGTTTAGTGAGCATTATTAATGTAACTTGATAAATGTAACAAATGCCATACGTATCAACCATCAGAGAGTTATTTTTCTTCAAACTGTGTCGTGTATCTAAATTTCAAGAGGGCAAATGTCCACAAAATATACGACATGAGATCTAGACTGCGGAGATACAATCAATACTGCTGTAGTGTGCTCATTATTTACCTGTCTTTACAAATTCTGTCGCTTGATACGACTTTTTTCTCGTACCAGTTTTATATTGGCTAAAACATGCAGATCAAAGACGTACCATGCCGATGCTGTATTTTATCCCTGTAAGAACGTCTCTTGGTAAACTGTTTAATTTCGATTTTTAAATACAAACTTGTTTGTGGTTTTACCTATAAAATGTCTGTTTGAAAATCGCATTACAAAGGTGTTAACCAGTATGCAGTGAAGCTTTTCATTTTTTCCCAAATTTTCATAGCAAGAGATTTCACCTATCGGATTTTGACGATATTTTGAAAATAGTTTATGGCGTTTCATGCCCGGGGTTCCATGCTTTGTGACTTTGAGAAAAACATACCGTGAAAATAAAGCTGTGGACATTAAGTGAGCAAAAGCATTTTCATCATTTTCTGTTCTTCTTTCAATTAAGGTTAGTCCGCATCCCACTGGTTTGCTTGGTCGTCCACAAGAACTATATTTGTAGCTCAGTTGCGTGTGGTAAATATATTTATTCTATGTTCGAGGGTGAATTATCATTTTCTAGAGTGAAATTCAAAAGTAGTAACTCACTGTAGATCACATGACCTAAACATTGTTATAAGTAGATTGTGACGCGCCTGCATCAGTGACGCGATGCATTGCCGTTTACATAAAGTCAAATGTGTGCGAGCAATGTTTGATTATACGTCACACGTGACGTGGAATAATCCCGACGAACGTAAACAAACGGGAACCACCAGATCGGCGTAGAAAGTAGGCCTAGGGCATATTTTTTGCGGTAAATACTCGATTAAACATAGAATAAATAAAATCTTACATGGCAGTGAGTGAGTTACGATTTTTCTCTCACTCGGGATCGTTGTTGGTGGGGAAAATCACTCGTGACCTGCGGTCACTCGTGATTTTCCCGACCAACAACGATCCCTCGTGAGAGAAAAATCGTAACTCACTCACTGCCATGTAAGATTCTATATTTAAAATACGAAGCTCTTGTCTCTCCATCCGTTGTATGATTTGATTTGTATAAATGTTAATTTTATAAGATTCTTGCTTGGCCCATTCCTGGTCAGAGTGCGAATGAGCCAATAGTTATTCTTTGCGCGGGTTGGACACACTGCGCCCAACCAGAACCAAGGAAAGCTGGTGAGCTGAGGTGTGCTATCATGAATGGTCTTACATACAAATCTTAGCAAAAGTGTTTCCCAATAAGGAGAAATTGAAAGTAAAAACGGTACGGCAGACGAAATTTTACATCCGGGCTCTTTGGCTGATTTAAGCGGAAACGGTTCAACAACCAAGATCAAGGATTATTAATTGAAGAAAATTTATATAACACACTGAAATTCTTTGGTAGCAGTGAAACAATACCATGTGTCATTATTCCGTTCTATGAAATAGTATGACAATGATACAAAAGTAACAAAAATCTAAACTCTCCATCCCTCGTGAAGGGAATGTCTCGTATTGAAACGCAGACTAAAATGTCATGTGACTTCAAATATTCTTACGGGCGCTCATAGGTATGAACGTCTGTTTCTAGACATTTACGATAAAAGGGGAAATTATTATTTTTATCATCTGTCCAACGTGTTTTCATATCGTACCACATGACGGCATTTTGGGTTCCAGTTTATGACGTGAAAAACAAGCTCCCCGAGGAAGTTTGTTTTGACTGTAGGAGGTCGAATTTTGTGACAGATTTAATGCATGGAAAACGATGGCACCCAATCACATTGTAGCTATAAGATTATTTCATGATCATGTGTGTGGGTGTACGCCATACATTACACTAGCAGTCCAGGTTTATATGCAGTAAAAATACTCGGATTCTGCTTCTTTCATACATTGTGATGGAGGCCAGTACGAGTGACAGGTTTGCTGCTAAGGTTATGTGTTATAAAATCATGCACTATGACAGTACATAACAACTTAGTCAGAACTACCGATAAAGCTTTGGAAAGTTGCTCTTTGTTAGCCTCTGTGCACTCCGGAACACCTGTGACACTCGAGGAAGGATGCCGTATTACCCTGGTGACATCCCACGATAAGCGTCCGATTACACTTGTGATACTCCAGAATGAATATCACAGTACACGTGACCATCCAGGATGATTATCATATCACACTGGTAGCTATCCAGGAGGAATTTTATATCGTACTGGTGATACCCCCAAGAAGACTGTCATAACACACTTGTTGCACTCCATAATGCACTCTGATGTCATATCATACTTGTGACACTCTAGGATGAATGTCATGTCACACTGATGACACGCTTGGATAAATTTTGTATTATATTGCTGATACTCCAGCATGAGTGTCATGTAACACTTGTGACACTTTAGAATGAATGTCGTATCACACTGGTGATACTTGATATTACATTGTTGACAGTAAAGGATAAATGCGATATCACAAAATTGGCAGGGCCTTCATAACCAATACACGTCACGTTGTTTTTTTATTTTTTAATAAAATATCTGTCTACTGATTCAGACTAATAACATGTGACAACAACATGCATTTGAAAAAAGCCGGTTTGCATACTTTCTTTAAAACTGGTGAAATTGTTCCCTTATTGTAAAAGCATATCCGCCTACGTCATTGGTGTCAGGCACAGGTATGTACATCCTTTATTATGATATTTACCAGCTTTCTTTTAGCTTGACTCTTCAATAAACACCCAACACGTATCCATATCAAAATAAAGTATTATGATCCCGAAGCTGCACGATATGCAAGTGATATTACTTTTCTTCTTTTGTGTCTTTACTTCTACTAACTTTTATTGGTACATGTCTCAAGTCAGGAGAAAGATATTTTAGTTCATACCGCATTTCATATTCATTCACTGATATAAAAATAAGTTGTTGGTATGTCTGCCTTGGACCTCTGGGTTTTAAAGTAGCTTGTTTGATGACTGAAGGGGCTTGATCATGGATGGTTCCTTTTTGCTCGGATTTCAGTGCAGTTTCTCTGGTATTGTATAAAATGGTTGTTTGCTTCTATTTCAATGACAGTTTTTATTTTTATGTTGTCAGTAAGTCATCTTATCATCTTTAGATATTCAATGAATAGTGTATCGTTTGGTGGATATTCAGGTCTTGCTGTTATATCTGGTGATGTTCACATTGATGCGCTGCTCAAGATTTGGACAGACTTCACCTTGGACTGAGTTTCGACTATGATATTGACACTTATTTGTCTCATACCACTATTTGCATTTGTGGTTTCTCCATTTCCCTGTTCCTCATCTGACTCCTCCGTTCCACAGCATGCACTCATCAATCTTGTGCATTTGCTGGAACACCTGGTCCCATGCGGTCATGCTCAGGTTCATGCCATGACATATAACCCCCTTATCATTTAGATGTGTACCATATGCACCTATAATATTTGAACAATACTCTGCCAGTTAAACGGTTTGACTCTTTTGGTCGAAAGGTATATTTTTCCGTGTCCGATTAACCATTTAAAATAGAAGATACTTCAGGTATACACTGTCATTGTGTTTTTTTCTCTCTTGAATTCGACCCGGTGACATACAAATAGCAATGTCATCCGTCCTTCCTGCTCTTGAATCCTACAAACCGGCAGACACAGACCCACGTTAACCTTCCTCCATTCTCTTGAATTCTACCCACTGGCACTCAAGAACCAATGTTATACAAAAAAATGTTTTGTTTCCTCGTGTCTCTACAATTCTACCCACTGGCACATAAGGACCAATGCTAACCTTTGTCACTTTCCTTGAATTCTACCCAATGGACCACAAGGACCTATATGAATCTTCCTTGCGTCTCTTGAATTCTACCTGCTGGCACACAAGGTCCAATGTTCGTTTTCCTCACTTGAACCCTATACATTGGCACACAAGGACCAATGTTAACCTTCCCCGTATCTCTTGAACACGATCCACTGGCACCCAAGGACCAACGTTAATTTTCCTCACTTCTCTTGAAATCTACTTTTAAAACCACGAGTTGCTTTTTATGGGGGACTGCCTTTCTCAGGTCAGAAGTGAGATTTATTCCTTTATATCGTTATTGGAAGATGAATGTTGATGTTTTGGTAATTCTTGAATTTTGTCATGAGTTGTATGTAACTTTGCTTTCATTGTTGGGTTGAAATTAATGAATATGAACAATGTTTTTTGAAGTATTTGATAAATACTTTATTGGCTATGCTGTGTTGAGGGCTGTGTTCTCCGACTCATAGTTTTAATGGAGGTAGAGCGTTTTTTTAATGTCCCAGGTTCATGAATGTTACAAAAACAATATAGGCCTGATTTCTTCTTTTGCTGTAAACTCAGCTGGCTGGCAAGCCTATCACATCTCTTTTTACCTTTGGAGCATGTGATAAGTTTTGAAATGTAAATAGTTAGGCCTGCATGTTTTGGAAAAAACTGAACTCTGTAGTTACTCAAGAACATTTCAAAGGTTTATAGGACAAGTTCAAAACCACCAGTTGCTTTAATGGGTAAAGCTTGTCTTAAGTCAGGAGTGAGATTTGAATAGTTATAATATTTGCCTAAACTATTTGGTTCCCCTTAAATGTTGGCTTCCATTCTATAACTGTACAGTGATGGTAATACAAAATGATATATTGAATGTCAGCTGTTAAGGCACTGCTTGTGGATTAAAGAGGATATTTTCCATGTTAAATTGACACTTGCATACGCTGGAACTGAATTGATCCAATGTTACTGTTTGTACTTACAGACACAAACACACACATATGGAACATTATACCATTACTGGTACATCTGTCAGGTTTGAATGTGGCATCAATTCATGCCCATTCGTGCTGGCCTAAATTAGAAAAAAAGGTGACCTGGATCAGGCAGACAATTCAAAATGTTGTGTAATGAATTAACTTTAATATGAAACTGTTTTTCAACAAATATCAACCCAGAGCTCATTGGCAGGAATATGGAGAGGAGAATTGTTCATGCTGTCATCAGTGTCATTACTGTACCTCATAGTTCAGGGCAATGTAAAGAATTTGGAATTGGAGGCAACTGTAACAGCCGTTACCTATCACAAGTTTCCCATATGTGTGTAAAGTGTTGGTAACCATTTCATTTAGTTTGGTGGAGTTTGCTTTAGTACCTTGAATATTGTGACATTCTTGCAAAGAATCAAGAAAGAATTGGAGGGCTGGGATAAAACTTATCATGATTCAGATGGATAGAGGACCAATGTAAAACGTTCCTGTTCGAAAACGTCGATACATCTTTTTGAAAGAGGTCATAGGTTTGTTGTGAGATTCCGGCTGAGAATTAAGAGAGAGATAGCAGACTGAGGATAAATGTTATATAGAAAAAAAACAAACGTAAAACACGCCTGTGTGAATGGGAGGTAGGTTATATGGCTTGATCTGTATGAGATCAGATTGTGATACAGATCAAGCCATGTGAAAACCTCTTTATCGCCCGTGCAGCCACATTGTTACTTGTACATTTTTTCACTGAAGAGTGAAACAGCTTTGCTAATAGTAGTATGAAACCATTTGGTGTCAGTATGGTAGTTCTAAGTCGAAGTTGAAAACCGTTCAAATCTTGACAAGCCCATCAATATGAACATCTCCAGATATAACAGCAAGACTTGAATATCCACCAAGCAATACAAGCTGTTATTCTTGATCGTAACATTAGCCTCTGTATTACCCAGGCACCCCTGTCTCAGGTAGCACATTAAGCATGCGGGATGGTCTAAGTATAGGTTAGACGCCAAGTAGAGTTTTCCAATTGAATTAGAAGACGAGCGCGCAGCGCGAGTCTTCTAATTCAATTGGAAAACTCTACGAGGCGTCGGACATACTTATACTCCAAAAGATGGGTATTATAAAAGTATTTCCTACTTGAAACAAAGTTAAAAGACTTGATTTCGAAGAGAAAAGCGACAAGTAAGAGTACATAATGTAACGACCTTTGACACTTGACCTGTCACGCTCCCTGACCCTATTCAATGCTGGTCAACAATAGACACGCTGGAATAAATATTATGTTAAATCCGTGAAGCATTGTCTCAGCTGTTTAGCGTAATGGACAGCACGCTCAGTTCTGTGTGATCACAGAAATCGTGGTTCGAACCCTGCCAGGGACAAAATATTTTTTTCATTAAAAAGTGTAGACAAAAATTGTCGAAGTTCCATTGCAAAGTCCCGTCATGAGGTCACTTGCACTTCAGCGGATCTAATTCAATTAGACTCCTAGGAAGAGAGGAGCTCTATGAAAATTAGACTCCGCTGAAAACAATAGAAATTGGGCGCTGAGGAGAGGAGCTCTATGAAAATTAGACTCCGCTGAAAACAATAGAAATTGGGCGCTGAGGAGTATAATACCAGTAATTGGTGATAATATCATATTGCTCAGTGTTTCAAACATTGGTCTGTGTGCCTACAAAAGAAAGTTGTTGCCTTGTACATTCAAATTGAAATTGGACAAGCCACATGACAGAAAACATGAAATTGAAGAACAAGAAACTTGAAATTTAAGAACAATAACCTGTAGGAAAATATGGCTCTTGGCATAAAAAAAATGTGCAGGTAAAAAGGGAATGCCAGACGGAAAGAAACAGTCCCTGATAAAACAATGTCAAGTTTCTGCAATCAAACAAGATAAGGTCATGTAGTTAAAAACACTTAAGCCAGCTCCAGTACACTTTTTATTGCAGCTTTGATTCACGATTGTATGGGTGACTGCTGACACTACAGCATGGACTGATGACAAAATGGTCACCGTATGGCAGTTAAGGTGTTATGTCGGACATGGGTGTGAACAACAAATCTGAGTGACGTACACATACATCCAATTGACTGCCGATGACAGACAATGACCTGTCGTATGTCTGGTTAACCACAAATATGTACAAGTTTGCTATTGTTGCTCCTATGTTACATTATTTCAAGTTCACTTATAGGGCCAAACACTGTTCAGAGATTCTTGTTTTATTGGCGTCTCAGCGCTTCGCTCTGGACAAAATTGATGATGGACAAGCATGGGATGTGTCAAAATGGTACATCTATGGATCGGTTTGTGCTGCAAGTGCGTGCAATGGCCTGTAATTTGGTTGTACTTTATGCAAATAAGAGACACTTGAAACGTTTATATGTTATAGAAGTGTCAGTCCATCTTCGGTTTACAGGTTTGTTCTATACGCATCTCAAGCGAACCACAAACAAAAGTTGTAGAGTTTCGATTTATGACTATTATGGGGACGAAAAATGTAAATGTTTAATATGTATATTCAAAGCTATGATAAACTGAAGTTGGAATGCAAGCTCTGCCTATAACAGTGTTGAATGTATTCAAGGTTTCAGTTTTGAAATAGCCCCAGTTTGCATAGTTTTCGAAACTGCCACTCCTCTTCATAAAAAGCCAGACTTTATGTGTGGAGGTACAATCATGCCAAGTTTGGAGTTTCTGCGTAAATGTCTTCAAACAAAATGTAGAGCAATTTGCTGGTAAAGAAAAAAAAAGAGAAAGAAAGAATTCATAGAAGAGAAATTGTGTGTGTATTCACACAGACATAATTGCTGCTCAGCACGGAAACGTAAAGCATGAGAGACATGGTCCCGGAACTACAAAGTAAGTTAATGAGAAGCATTATGTGTAATTATCATTCAGTGTGCAGTAACTTGTCTTAAGTGTTATAGACTTTATTGCAGTCTGTTTACTCTGAGTTGGCACGTAAATGAATTTGGAAATGATTCCACACTCCGGAAAAGATGCATGGAGGGAGGGCCTGAATGTGATGAATCCCATGGTACATTTGCGCCTACACGTAAACAAAATCCAACGGTCACATGTAAAATATCCCAATATTTCTCAAGTTAAATGCACTTAGGGTCACCAGTTGTAACAGCAGACACTTATTACGTCCCCCCCCCCACTCCGAAGGAAGAGTAGGCATATAGCAAATACTTATCTGTGCATGTGTGCGTGCCTGCGTCCGTCTGTCCGGACAGTTTTCACGCGATAACTCAAAAAAGTGTTTGACATAGGGCTTTCATATTGCGCATGCATATTTTCCTGCACCAACTCTCGGACACTTTTGAAGATGGTTGACCTTGACCCAATATCCAAGGTCACAGAGCCATTTTAGTAAATTTTCACCCGATAACTCCAAAAAATTTCTGCTAAGGGCTTTCATATTGCACATGTTTATTGCCATGTATCAGGTCTCAGAGAGGTTCGAAGATGGATGACCTTGACCCAATACCTAAGGTCACCGAGCTTTTTTTGTGAATGTGTTTTCACGTGATAACTCGAAAAGTTTTTGCCTTAGTGCTTTCATATTGCAGTTGATTATAGTCCTGAAACAGCCTAGGACGAGTTTGAGGTCACAGAGCCATTTTAGTAAATTTTGTTTTCACGCGATAACTCGAAAAGTTTTTGACGTAGGGATTTCATATTGCACTTGAGTATGGTCCTGCAAAAGGTCTAAGGCGAGATCGAACATGGATGACCTTGACCCGATTCGCAAGGTCACTAACGCATTTTAGTGAATTTGGTTTTCACACTGTAACCCGAAAAGTATTTTTGACGTAAGGCTTTCATATTGCACAACATATTTATTGTCCTGTATCAGGTCTCAAACAATTTCGAAATTGGGTGATCTTGACCCAATTCCCAAGGTTATATAGCCTTTTTAGTGAATCTGGTTATCATGCTATAACTTGAAACGTTTTTCGGGGAGGCTTTCATATTCCACATGCTTATAGTTTTGAATAAGGTCTTAGACGAGTTCGAAGATGGGTGACCTTGACCAAATATCAAAGGTCACAGAGCTGTTTGATTGAATTTGGTTTTCACGCGATAGCTAAAAAAGTCTATCGCTGAGGGCTTTCTATTGCATTTGCTCATAGTCCTGAATAAGGTCTTGGACGAGTTCGAAGATGGGTGACCTTGACCAAATTTCTAAGTTCACGGAGCCATTTTTGTGAATTTGGTTTTCACTCGATAACTTGGAAAGGTTTGTGCATAGGGGTTTCATAGTGCACATGCTTCTGCTGTTGTATAATTTCTCAGACGAGTTAGAAGATGGGTGACCTTTACCCGATTCCCAAAGCCACAGAGGCATTTAAGTGACTTTGGTTTTTGTACGATAAGTTTAAAAGTTTTTAACATAGACCCTTCTCATTGCACGTGGTTTTAATCCCACATGAAGTGCCAAGACAAGTTCTAAGATGGATCACCTTGACCCAAATCCCAAGGTCAGAGAGCGGGGGCGGGGCATAAATCTAGCAACCACTGATTGCGCTTTGTGTACGGCAAGTCGTACAGAAGGAGCAATTTAACACATTCTTGACTTTTTTTGTTTGTTTGTGGGGCCGTATCATGAGTGGAGAGATCATACTTTCCACGGTGACAGAGGCTTGATGTTACAATGTGCGACATTTTCAGTTGTGCTGTTCAAGTTTACTTTGTTACTTTCAAAACGGCCCAAAGGAGCAGATGTGCACAGGTGTGCAATCGTCAGTTGAGCGTGCATAACAGGACTTCACATCTATTGGCAGAGTTGTCCTGACAAAATTGGAAAATAAAATTATATTTCACAGCTGAAAAATCATTGAATGTCTCAGTACGTTTACTGTTGATGACATATGGCAGTCATTAAATAGCAACTAATGCAGACTGGGTCAAGCTTTACTCAAGAAAGTATATGTGACTATGTTTTCTCATTGGAAGTACCCCTTTCAGGGGTAATAATGACCATCAGTCAGAAACGCAAACAAAGAGATATATTCACTTTTGCTTTGCGATTGCATATTCAATCGCTTTGTTAACTCGAGGTGAACAGACTGTACGTATCCAGGAGTCATTGCGGGCGCATCCACGGATTGAGGATCACCCTCGACTGATGCCGTTAGGCTGCAGTAAAGGCTAGTCTTGTATATCTCGCGGTAATTGCTTATAGTTCTACTCATTTTGCTGTTTTCCTAACCTGCGAAAGCCACAGGCAGGCACACACCGTTACACTGGGTCACCCACAGTGATAAATTTGTAAGTACAGACTCCTAAAATTTACTCAAAATACAACACCACTTCTCTAATTACACAGCATGTCAAACGTGATTCTTCGTTGCATAATACCTTCGTGAAGAAATCTACTATACCCTTGAATAGACACAGGTGTCAACCTACAGAGGTCAGCAGTGATTCAGATCGATCCTCTCACTGTTGAAATGGAACCTTCATTACCACAGACAGATAATAGGTCTAACTTCCAAATTTTGAACCATTTGATTATAAAAAGGGTCCGTTGAATTTATATTCTCATCGGAGGTTCCTTATGAACCTACACTATCAAAAGACAATCCAACAATAAAACTGTGGAGTCAGGGAACTGATCTACTGTTTACCATAGCCAAAGATGTTTGTATCATATAGGTTTGAGCAGCTGTATGACCCATGTCCATTCAGTAAAACCAATTTACGACTGAATGGCCAGCAATCACAGCACAGCGTGAAAAACTGTAAGTACAGGCTCCAAGGTTGCACCACAAAATACATCAGAAAAACCATTTTCTTAATGATAGAGCACTCATACTTGAGTCCATGTGCTTGTCTAGTGGAATCTGTTACATCCCTGAATTAAGACAGGTGTGACCTGTAAGGGTCAATATAGGTATAAATCGATCATTTGAAGTGGAGACTTCATTACAAACTGAAATAACAAACGTTGAACCTTTTTAACAATGCTCAGCTGAGTGGTTTGATGCTCAGCTGATATTTTATCAGACCCTCATAAAAGCAGACAGCAACAAGGTCAACCCACCGCCATACTGAAGTACTGCCTTTCATTGATAAAGTTTCTTAGTGTGTCATTTTGGACCCCACACTTCATGCTACGACAGACCAATCAAAGTACCTTTATCATGACAAATAACACAGATATCTCATTTCTCATGAATAGCGACGTTTAATTTGTAGTTTCGTTAGTATACGCATGATTAGCCAGTCCTACGGGCTGCCAGTGAAGCATTGTGTACCCCTCCTTGCTCATTTTCCTTTTCTTTTGTCACATGACCTTCATATGGAGATCATTTGCCATGAAGGCAGGAGTAGGAGATATGGCTTTTTTGGCCTTCTTTGTCTGTGCACCTTTTTGTTGAAGAAAAGAATGGCATTGCTGATTGAAATGCTTCGTAGGCTGTTAGGCGTATTCTTATATCAGTGGGTATTGACGGAAATACAAAAAGAAAACAAATTGCATCTTACGGTTTTAATCCCAACAGCAACTTATATAAAATATGTGTCTGTTGAATGAAGTTCTGCACAGCATGTCATAGCGGTTCCATGGCGATTTTTTTCCCGATGGCGATATTATCCATATTGACTGTTTTAAACTCTCTCTCTCTCTCACACACACATCACAACACAACAGGGCAGTTTTGTTTTCTGCTTGGTCAATATGAGCAACTTACCAGTACCCAGACCGATTTTGTTTCTGTGTTAACAGCACTTATAATTGCTGTCATGGATTTCATGGTGTAACACCATACCATGATCGCTACTGTGCAATACGTAAAAGTCCATGCTTTTATGGTATAATGACAATTCATGTCACTTATATTTTTTAGTTTATGTCTTCCATATCTGCACTATCGGCGTTGTCATGCTCTATCGTCTCTTTTTAGGCAAGATTGTTATTTTGCTACCTGTTGTCTGCTTACAGGCAGGGAAACATAAGAATACATTTGTCAGCATCTTTGAATCTGCTGTCTGTATATTATTGCAGCATTTGCACATAGGCCACCAATTCAATGTATCCGGGAGCACATGGATGTCGGCAATACCACAAGGCTTTAATGGAACTAACTCAAAGCAATCTCGTGTCTGTTGACACAAAGGGCAGAGTATGTTTCAGTGATGTCTTACACTATATTGCATTCTGCGTTCGTAAAGAGCCAATGCTTTAGTATTGTGAATGAAGTAGTGATTTGTCAATGTTAGCATGGTAGGCAATGCTTTCAATAAACGCTTTCCAGTTGGGAGGATCCGGGCTTGTCTTTTCATGTGCAGTTTGTGGACACTCTGTGAAAGATATAAGATAATGTGTCATTCATGATGACAGGCAGCACTGCATGAAGCGATACATGCACTGAGTTGCCATCATCACTTTCACTTGCAGAGCCCATTGATCTCGACAACCAGGAGTTCAAGTCCTCTGCTGATGTTTCTGCGGTCTCGATGGAGATGTCATTGTACCTTTTGACATCGAACTATTTCTTAGCCTTCTATGCTCAGAGCTGGAATTTTGTTTTCTGGCCAATCACCAGGAACCCATATGGACTTTAGGTGACTTCCTTGTACATGTCCTTCATATGGTTCGGTTTGACGGGGAACATGCACTGGCTGATTATCTCTATCAACTGTAAACCAGCAGGCATATTTTTCAAAATTCAATAACGGCAATGTCTATACCCGGTCACAGAGTGTGACCCATGGGCATTCTGCATAAGCTCAGGGACACTCAGGTTGTGAGGATGGCTTCCTTTGGTGGATAAATCTGTGATCTTTTACCTTTATCACTACTATCCATCAGGGTATCAAACACGATCCTATTTCGGACTTATTACGTGTAAAAAAACTGTTATTATCATAGTTTGGAGGTATAGCTGTAAAAAACTTTCTGTTGGGTAGTCTGTCCAGCTTGGAGTGGCTCTTTATTCTTTTGAGAAATCCATAAGTTTTCCTTTGTGGCATTCTTGCGTGTGCCCACAGGAATGGTAGGACTTCGAAGTTCTTTGTTTTGGCATATACATAACTCTCCAATCTTGACCTGGCTTATGATTAGGCTCTGTAATTGCAATCATCACACTTGAGTGCTGGTCAGGCACAAGGAACGGTGTCTCGTGGTAAACTACCGCTGTTGAAGCATCTCGTCAGTCCGTCCAGCATTCATGCAGATCTTATTTTGGGGTCCACTCATTGTCAATACGTATTATGACTGTAGTCCCATTAAATGAAGTCAGGAAAATATCATAAATCAGCAAGTCTACTGTTGACGTCACAAGTTGAGCAAATTTGCCTTCCACTTTGATATTGCTTTTTCTACATATAGGCAATATGTCCTCAATCTACCTGGCTGTTTCAATATTGAACAGATACAGACAATAGCAATTGGGATAATCATGTCGAGATATATATTATTTTCATCACGGGTGTTCCATTTATTAGTGCCCAGACAAAGTCAGCTTACAATCTATTTGTAGCTTGTCGGTATAGGCTTGTTGTAATTGGTAAGGGAGTTCCATCTACCCAATCCTGCAGCTAATTCAGAGTATAATGTTGAAAATTAAATGAGTTCGGAGTATAACTTCCTCAGAGTGCTTAACTCTCTCAGTGGCAGGTTTTGGGCTGTGTCAGATCTTCTCGTCACGCGCATTGTGCGTCATGCCCCAAGAAAAGCTGTTGACCTGAGCTCTGAGTCTGGAAGTATATGCATGCTGGTGGTACTCTACAGAAAGGGCTTTTACAAAGAAAAAGAATCTAGTACTCTTATTATAATTCAGAAAAATGCCGATTTAAGTGATTCGACTGTAGTCGCAGTTGGCACTGGAAGAGTTAAGAGACAAGGAAGACAGTTCAGCTTTGTGACGGTGCCCGTCCCTGAATACGTTACTGAGCTGCACATACAGGTGTATGAGGTCCTTTGTGCACGCATATCTTGGGGCTTGACATCATGATAGAATAATTGACTACAGTATTTTGCACACGTCGACTGATCACCATGTGTGGTGTGGGGTCCATTCTTGCCATACATGTCCACAGCTTCACTGTCTGAATGTCCAATTTGTAAGTCTATTTTCCACTGCTTTAAAAGTTTTTTTTGGGGGAAAGGTTTCAATCATAGACTTTACTACCTCAGAAATCACTGCTGACGCACCCACGGATTGAGGCTTGCCCTTGATCGAAGCCATTAGGCAGATGCCAAGGGCAAGCGGAGTTCCTTGGATGCGCGTGCAATGACTGCTGGATGAGTTGTAAAGTCTTTTTTATCTTGGTCGGAAGTAATTTGCTTACAATTCAACCTGTTGTGTTGGTTTATCTTCACCTGCGGAAGCCACAGGCACACATTCACTGCTCGACCGGGCCGTTGTTGAAGTTCCAGCTCGTGGAGGTCTCACAACAACCTGCTACCATGTTATGTTGTCTTATTGGCTGAAGATCCTTGCAAAGTAAATAAACAAGGTAGATTTAACGGAAATGGATACGTGTGGACCCTTGAGCCTTAAATGAGGTATACAAAGTGTTAGAATATGGAGGATGTATCTACTTACAGTTTAATTATTCACTTTGTAGCCACTTCATAGTCTTAGTACAAAATTTAGATCACTGAAAGGGTCCGCATCATCCGTATAACCTGTATTGTCTGTAAAATACAGCCGAGTTCCAAGTTGGCGTGATTTTGTATGTCGATCGGACCTTGATTCATTACAGTGTCCACGTATGCCTGGCAAGGTTCAGGGTTACCTTCTGGCAATTGTGGCTTGTCTATATATGGAATTCTCCACACAGGAGAGGAAAGTTCTGTAAGCAGACCCAAGCGCCGTATTATGTATCCTGCGCTGAGGAGTACAACAGAGATATCACGGTACTTGGTCTGCTTTGGAGGCAAAAGGCTGTGGTAATTGACCAAAAATAATGAAGGCCATTCTTTCAGCAATAATGTGATGAGGTAACAGCGTGTACTTGCGTAATGTTTGCCCTACAGGGACGCTTTTCTGTGTTTGGTTGTATTACTGAATATAAATATATATATATATATATATATATATTATAGCTTTGCTTGTTGTCGATACGAAGAATGTCAACGAGCACTGGGTGACATATATGCAGAACGTGTGAGCGAAGCGAACGAGTTCTGCTATATGGTACCCAGTGAGACTTGATATTCTTCTTATCAACAACAAACCATGCAATGATCTGGTTATCCCGTATTTGTTAAGGCCACTTCAATAAGTTGGCACCAGATGCCAAATTTTCCAACAGAGATTCAGCAGTCGCGCTGACAGCAGACGACGCCATCGTTACCCGGGAAGTAGTTTAGCCCATAATAGTATATCGTAAATCGGTACTTCCGGTTATACGTACTGCTAAACAGTAGACCTATTATAGCACATTCTAATGACTTTATTATAGGGCCCATAGTGTTCTGGACTATATAATATTAATACATACGCTTTATAGCACTAAATTCAACGCGAGCATAAGATATATATATATATATATATATATATATATATATATATATATATATATATATATATATATATATACATACAGGTATATTATGACATGTTTATCTGTGATTTTCTAAATTAAAACTTTCTTTGGCAAGGGACTACTGCTTACTTGCTTAAACAAATGTTATTACTTTGACCGTAATTTATATGCAAATGCGAGTTCACACAGTCCTGTGAGGTTCATGGGTAAACATTTCCCGCTCTGCTCAGTCTTGCATTTTTTCACTTTCAGCGAGAAGACGTATATACTTTTCCCCCTCCCATCTTTCCAGTAAGCAGATATGTTCAATTGGTACCTAATATTCAGATGCATTTCATTTTTATCAAATGTGTATCATATGATTTGTTGTTTGTAAAGATCATGTGTACCTATTTAATTGATATTGCATGCTTTGATTCAGCGGGTTAATTAGTGTTGCTTTGTTTTTTGGTTCTTTATGTTATTTTTTCATGGGGAGGGGGGGGGGGGCAAAAAATACAATATTAAAACAAAAAGGTATAGACCCATATCTTTAACATGGATCGCATAACAGGCCAAGCCAATATTAATCACTTTCCATGGCACAGATATTGGCCAATAATTTCCTACCTACTTGTTTATTAAATAAAGTTGTTTTCTCTTGTTAAAGTGTGTGTGTCAACACTTTCTGTTTTTTATTTTCTTCTAAAATTCTGTTTCTTTCTTTCTTTCTCTCTCTCTTTCTTTATGTCTGTGTGCCAACACAGACATATTGTTTTTCTAGGAATTCTTTCTTTTTATGTCTGTGTGTCAACACAGAATTCTTTCTTTCTTTCTTTCTTTCTTTCTTTCTTTCTTTCTTTCTTTCTTTCTTTCTTTCTTTCTTCTTTCTTTCTTTCTTTCTTTCTTTCTTTCTTTCTTTCTTTCTTTCTTTCTTTCTTTCTTTCTTTCTTTCTTTCTTTCTTTCTTTCTTTCTTTCTTTCTTTCTTTCTTTCTTTCTTTCTTTCTTTCTTTCTTTCTTTCTTTCTTTCTTTCTTTCTTTCTTTCTTTCTTTCTTTCTTTCTTTCTTTCTTTTTCTTTTCTTTCTTTTCTTTCTTTCTTTCTTCTTTCTTTCTTTCTTTCTTCTTCTTTCTTTCTTTCTTCTTTCTTTCTTTCTTTCTTTCTTTTCTTTCTTTCTTTCTTTCTTTCTTTCTTTCTTTCTTTCTTTCTTTCTTTCTTTCTTTCTTTCTTTCTTTCTTTCTTTGCCAGTGAATTTGTCCGACACTTTTCACTGACAGTATCATACATAGAAACTCCAATCTTGGCATGATTGTACCTCCATACAAGGAGTTTCGCCTTTTTATGCGAAGGAAGGGACGATATTCAAGATTATCCAAATTAGGGGCATTTGAAATTTTTAATCTTAAATATTTTCAAAAGGTTAGATTGGGTTATTGATAATTGCGCATCTAATGAATTTAAAAGAAAAGCTGTAGCAATTTAAATTATGCTAATTAGCAGCATTTTAAACTTTAAGTCTTGAATATCTTCAAAAGTATTATAGATAGACATGTCATTTCAACTTTTCCTAGGGAATTATTGACCATTGCGCATGTAATGAATCTAAAAATAAAGTTTTAGCAATTAAAATTATGCAAATCTGCAGCATTTGAAACTTTATATCTTGAATATCTTCAAAACTATTATAGATAGAGATACCATTCCAACTTTTACTGGAGCGTTATTGACCATTGCGCCTGTAATTAATCGGAAACGAAAGTTGTAGCAATCTTATACAGAACTTGTAGCAAATTTACACTATGCTAATTAGCAGTATTCCAAATTTACCATCTTGAATATATTCAAAACTATAATAGATAGAGATGTCATTTCTACTTCTACAATGGGGTTATTGACCATTGCGCACCATTTTAATTAAAAACAAAAGTTGTAGCAATTTAAATTATGCTAAGTAGCACCATTGGAAATTTTCAATCTCGAATAAGAGAGATGCTATTGCAACTTCTTCACCTGTGTTATGGACTAGTCCGCAGCAGTAAGCTTTGAAGACACACACTTACTGATTTGCGATACAGCAAATCATCTTTTCTAGCTATGCTTTGTGCTCAGTTTCATAAATATTCTCATGTAGAGCGAAGGAATTACGCGAGTATCCCACCTGGCACTCGCCTTATCAAAACGTCTGTCTATATTTATGTCTGTGTGCCAACACAGACATACTGTTTTCCCAGAAATTCGTTATTTCTTTGTTTCTTCTTTCTTTCTCTACCAGCAAATTTGTCCGCCCTTTTTCTCGAAGACAATATTAGATAGAAACTCCAAACTTGGCAAATTATACTTCTATAAATGAAGTCTTGCCTTTTTATAATTAGAGGTAATACTTCCTCAAAATTATGCAAATGAGGGTTAGTTAAAGTTTTAAATCTTCAGTATCTAATATATTATAGTAGATGTGGTTCCGAGTGTATAGGAGTTCGATCATAGCAGGGAAAAGGTCATCTCAAATGTCAAGGTCATGTCAAGGTCAATTTAGGTCAAAAATGTCATTTAAAACGTGAAGGTTTACTTGAGGTAGAGGTCATTTTAAGGTCAAAGACCACTCTCTATGGTGGCTTTCTTCTAGCCATAACATGGTCAATTTGTATCTAATTTTAATCATGTTTGGCTCAAAATGTAGCTATTGTAACACTGCACATTTTTGAAACTTACATGTGACCTCCAAAGGTCAAAAGCCAACGTCATTTGGACCTTTGAAAGTTTTATCCAGCCATAACGTGGCCAATTTGCTGCCAATTCTAATCATGTTGGACTCAAGGTTTAGGTATTGTAACGCTCCACATTTTTGTGATAACATGTAACCTCTAAAGGGCAAAGGTCAAGGTCATCTGGCCCTTTGAAAGTTCGATCTTTAGATAACTCGATCAATTTTCATCTGATTTGGTTTATGTTGGGCTTAAATTGTGGGCATTGCAACACTGTACATTTTTGCAATTCACATGTGTCCCGTAACGGTCCAAGGTCAAGGTCATCTGGACTATGAAATTTCCATCCAGCCATAAACTTAATGGAATATGAAGTAACAAAGGACAAAAGTTGTAGCATTTAATATTTACAACTTTTGAAGGCACACAGACAGATTTGCTCTGAAGCTAGTCTTCTTTTCAAGTTGTATGCCTGTCTGCCACGTGGTTTTACATCTGGTAATCGCTTGATCTGCAAGTCCGTCTGCATGTGGTCATCTTGTCCTTGCGGCTGTCGTCACGTCAATACCTATGTTGTCGTGTGTAATCATCTGCATGTGATTAACTGGTGGTACTCGCCTTATCTGGGTGTTTGGCAGGACAGAACGCAAAAGGTGACAGCCGACTTTTGTTAACAGCGAACTGTTAGCATGGCAAAGCTGGAACTCAAGTAACATGGCGTTTATAGCTTTGAGAGAATGCGTCTAACGTATGAAAGGTAACATGTATCATACAGCGTAAGACTTGCAGATAATTCGTCTTAATGTGTGGAAAGTGAAATGTTTCATATAGCGTTACACACAGACCTTTAGATAATGTGTCTTATAATGCTAATGCATCGAAAGTAACAGGTGTCATACACCACAACATACCGACTTTAGGTCGTAACTGTCACAAACACATTTGCCACAGTGCATGCACAGCCAGTGATGTTTACGGTCCAGCGATTACGTCTGGAGAGCGTGAAAAGCACCCCACAATGAGGCCACAGACTTGCACTTTAAATGGAATTACTGTCTATTTATAGAATAATTCCCTGCAATTGAAAGTTAAATAAATATTAATATTGTTTCAAGTAGCCCTCTGCTGAGACGTACGGTAAAAAATCCGCTGCTTTTTCGCACACTTGGGTGATATGTAAGCTACTGATTCAGAAAATCATCAACTTGGGGGAAACATGTGAGACCAGGTGGGAAATGTGAGTACTGCACTGTCCTACTTTTACAGCGTTGCTTGCTCTTCTGCCCCGCCCCCTCCTTTTTTTTTACCCTCACACTTGTCGAGGTCAAATGATTGTGCTATTCACACGCCTTTATCTGCTATCCATTTGAGAACCTATGGAGAAAAGGTATTACACCGTTAAAGGGATTTCAGATAATGGATATATGCCTACACCGACTCTCTTTCTTTCTTTCTTTCTTTCTTTCTTTCTTTCTTTCTTTCTTTCTTTCTTTCTTTCTTTCTTTCTTTCTTTCTTTCTTTCTTTCTTTCTTTCTTTCTTTCTTTCTTTCAATTGCAATCTTCCGGAATGTAAAGTAATTGCTGAAAAAGTAGAAAATACATGATTTTCATGCAGAACCAACTACCATAGAACACATACTTTAAACAGTATATCAGTGCTGCGTTGTTCCAGTTTTCTCTCAGTGCCGGTTTTTATTCTGAGCGCAATGCTTTGAATGTTTGCCCTGTTGACATCACTGTCATAAATACACCGCCTAACAATACAACTCATTTCCATGTTTTCCGTCCAAATGCAGGCTTGAACGTTGAATGGCCAGGAAAAAAAGAAACAGTGTACATAATACAGTAGGCGCTTGTTTGTTTTGATAAAAAAAAAGTTGTATAAAAATGTGTACAAACTTGGTTGATACACCTTATGGAGTTGCACCATATAAATTGCCTTCCATTAAAGCTGAACAAGACAGCCTGATTTATGTCTTCGATAGAAAGATTTGTCATATCTTGTCACTTTAGCCGTCACGCTGGATAAAAACATTCGATCGGTTACATGGTTAGTGGGACAAATATTGATTGTAGCAAGTGAACCATGCAAAAATATACACTGGCCATCTCACTGTGCACAGCATGCAGCTCTGATGATTTATGATCATGGAATTGATCTACTAGCAAAGTACGTTTAATTTATTTATTTATTTATTTATATATTTATTTATTTATTTATTTATTTATTTATTTATTTATTTATTTATTTATTTATTTATTTATTTATTTATTCATTCATTTATTCATTCATGTACTTATTTATTTTGTGACTGACCAGTGTTTCAAGGTTGGCACCATATGTTTATCTGGTTCAATAATTACTAGATACGGTTATATATTGGACATGAAAGTTCAGTTATATCAAAATGCGTGTACAAATTTGCTGTTTACCATTGTTTACCAGACGTAGTGTTATCCGGTCTGACCCACTTCTTATTCATTTGCCCTATGTATACCTTCTTAATTACTTATTCCTCTAAGGTTTGAGGGTGACAATTACGCCCCAAAGTTAATTTCAAAACACAGTGGAAATACAGCAATTTGGCAATTTCTCATCTTTTCAATGACATATCTTTCCTTTTTCCTTCTGTTCGTCGTTTTTTTGTTGTTGTTGTTTGTTTATTTTGTGTGTTTGTTTGTTTTTGCTTTGTTTTTGTTTGCATTCGTTCGAACTTTGGTGGAGCTGATGAAATAATTAAGAAGGTCAATTGATGGAGACACATTGCCTCCAGTATATTATGAGACATGGTGATCAAATTGTGTTGATGTAGTACATATTGATAAATTTCCCTCTGTCTCGCAAAATAAAAGACAGCGCAACCTCTCTTTTAATTCACAGGGGCATGCCTTTTAAAACATACGTTTAATTCCAAAAATCCTTAGCTTTATAAACAGTTATGGCAAGATTATTTAAGGACTTACCAAAAGACTCTGTCTTTTGCTTTTGTTTCCAGCACTTAACCAGGAAAACGAATGAAAAAATAATGTAGTTATTATGGGAATAGACATTTAATTTACAAAAAGGGCTCTTTGAGAATGTGTGTCAGTTTTTCTGCCTTTTCTCTGCAACCTTAACTTTGCTGGTTCCTGGTGTTTTATTTTGCCACTATTAGAAATCTGCAAGTGCACAACACTCTGCTGGCTGGCATCTCCGCCGATACCACATTGTTACCAGGCTGGCCCAACACGTTGCTCCTTGAACAACTCTACGCTATGGTTCGGGCTTGAGCGGAGGGGTTGGAGGATGATAAGCACCCCGTTAATATCGCGGGGATTCTGTGTCAACAGCCAATTTTCGCGGTAGCGGTCGATTTTAGTTATTAACAATGTATGTCATAGTATTTCAGTGGTATCTTGTATTTAAATTATATTTATTTATATTAGCAATATTTTTAGCTATTTTACCGATATTTTACAAGTAATATTATTACTTGTAAAATATCGGTAAAATAGCTCTGCCAAGCTAATGTTCACTGTGTAAACATCGGACTGAAAATAAAGCTTACTTGAACTTGAACTTGGGGGGGAGGGGGGGGTCTCGAGCGCCGGTGCTCTGACTCCCCTCAGCAACTCAGCTTGACCTCTATGTCGGGATAGACTTGTGACGTCACCTGGGATCCCCTGTCATACAGGATGATTTCTTCACGCATGCTCAGTGAGAATGTCAACATAATTCGAAAGGTAGCCATTAACCAAAAACACGGCCATTTTGGGTTTTGATTGGGTGGGAGCGGTTATTGATTCCATCAGGATTTGTGCTTACCAATTATGCAATTGAAATAATTTGACATGGTAATAATGCATGCAATAATGCTATAACTTTATTTTACATCAAGGAAAATTCATGGAGGTTGATTGTTGCATAAATTCACAAATTTGAAGAAAAAACAAAAACAAAACAAAAAAAACAAAAAAAAAACAAAACAAAAAAAAAAAAACAAAAAAAAACAAAAAACAAAAACAAAAAAAAAAAAACAAACAAACAAACAAACATACAAAAAAAAAAAAAAAAGAAAAGAAAATAACCCATTACACGGACGCAACCCTTGACGAATTTGCCCGTATCTGCTCCCAAAGAGGAAGGGGGCACTGGTAGAGACACCATGCGGTCAGGAACAGCGTTCCCTATCTATTCCATGCTAAATGCGTGCAAGTTGTGGAAGTTGCATCGCTATTTTTTTTCCACTTCAAAGCTAAAGAATCGGTTAGAAAAGCTAACCCTTCAAGCGCATATATGGGCAGTTTTACAATCAAGGGCCAAACTTTGTTTCACGGGGGTCAAAATTTCAAACTGTACCTGGTTATGTATATTATATATCATAACACTTCAAAAATGATATTGAATAAAATTTTGATATCATCAAAGCTGGACAAAGTCTACTTTTGTCATTCTGTTTGCATTTATGGACTAACAGCTGTGTCATTTTATGCACATGTTTTGTGTTGTTTCCACCTGCAGAAATTTGAAATATATAATTGGACACCCCAAAATTACATATTTTGTAAACACCAGACCTAGCCCATTTGAAATATGCATATTGATAAAGAAATGTGAAATTATTGGAGATTTAGTGTTCCAAGGAACAATATGCTGCCAAATCAGTTTCGAAACATAAATATTTGAATTTAGCATTTCTCAGTCGCAACGGGAAACATCACCCAAGTTCATATGTATCTTTACACTACTCATAGGTACCTATGAAATGCCCAATGCACTTGTGTCACTGATCTCAAGAATGAGCAAAAATTTTGTGTCAAAAAAAGTGTCCTCTCCAGTACGTTGTTTTGACACCTCATATTTTCACCCTTGTATCTCAATTTTACATATCTATTGTGTAGTATTATGCACATGTTGTTGTGCCTTATAAATTACAATACCAAACAAGATACTCTGCTGCTCTTGTATGATCAGTCATCATTTCTTTGGGGAATCAACTAAATGTTATGTATAATGTTTAACATAAAGAACAAATGAGATTGGGGTTGAAGATATCTGTTATGCAATAATTCAAAATACTTACACGCATGATGATGTATTTAGGAAAAATTCGAGAAGAAAATACAATAATTTCCTTTCAGTGTCGGGATAAGTGCCATGAATATAAGTGTCCTGGAGAGGACAATATTTTTGACAAAATGTAAAAGGAGACAAAAGCACTGATCATGAACAAACAATATTCATTGTGAGGCATACACACAGTGTTGGTTTATATCATTTTGTGACACACAAATATATGATGCCTAACAATGTTAGAATAAAACTAGCATGAAGTAAGCACAATTCAGCAATTAAGCCTTTGGAAGTTTTATAACACATCCATCCTGTGGTTTAAGAAGAAGTTGTAATTTTTCCATCATTTGGTAAAATGCAGTTCTCTGGCATCCGTATTTTTCTAACAATAGAAACTTTCAACATTTCGGCATATTCATTTATAAGCAGTCAGTTTCCAGTATGTCCTGGAGAGGACCAAATGTTTGACTTGATATTAGGATGAAACATATTAACAAGTGTCTGTTTC
Organism: Hermodice carunculata; assembly: GCA_964020975.1. Lineage (NCBI taxonomy): Eukaryota > Metazoa > Annelida > Polychaeta > Eunicida > Amphinomidae > Hermodice > Hermodice carunculata. The sequence continues at coordinate 49,699,226 of OZ026617.1, forward strand.
AAATAAGAAGTAATATTGCTCTTAAGTAACAGCTTTACTTTAATATTGTTTTTAACGCGAAAAAGTCCACTTTCACCAGCTTATATGTAGCAAAATGGAAGAACAACAGTGAACATCGTAAAACTCCTTAATGGATTCAATGAGAGTTTATCAGTTTAAGGGAAAGTTTGATTGTGACATCCGTGTATTAATTTAGAGTGTTGAACTTGTCTACAATAGTTTTTGAGCTATCTCTATTTCCTCATGGAGAAATGAGAACTGTCCACGTCGTTTGTTCACCTCTTCAGGCTCATGCATTTTCAGAAGGATATCAGACTTTGACAACCAGGAAGTGTCTTCCAACTCTGGATTTACGAAGAATTTACCAGACTTTTCCATGAATGATACTAGCACATCATCCAAAGGCATATGAATTTAAGTAAAAAAAGCTGTCCTCTCCAGTACAAAAAGACTCCTGTTCAAAATGAGTTTCTATTTTGAATAAAGTGACCCAGGTAAATATCTTAGGGTTGCATATATCTCTTTTGTATTTTTTGTTTTGTTTTTTATTTGCAACAAAAATTGGTTTTTGTGAACGTTTGAATATTTCATATTGTGCTGATGATTATATTAAAGTTGATTTATTTGGCAAATGAAAATTTATTTTCATTTTAGTGAAAAATATATAGTTCTGTGAATTGATTTCTTATAAGCATTCTTGAGTCACATTAAAAAAAAAAAGTTTTATTTTATTTCTTACAAATATACCACCAGTGAATGAAATATGAAAGTGACCTGAACATGTGTACTGGAGAGGACATTGAGAATTTGACAGTAAGAGGTGTACAGGTAACGGAGTAACAGGCAATACAGGCACAAATGGAGGACTTAAGCACAAGATTATTTCAACGGATCCAATATTGTGCCCCCAAAACATGTTCATGGAAAAATATATGCCAGTTTGTTCTGTCCTGGAGAGGACATAGTTTTGACGGAAAGGTTTTGAGTAGCACATCAAATGAATATAGGGAGACCCGGGAACCCAGCCACATAATATACACTTAGATACTACTGAGTACTCTAATATGCACATGAAAACTAGTCAATATGCTTGTACAAAATTGAATGGACATTCCATTGTACTGGAAAGGACATTTTTGACGGAAATTGAGTCTCTAAAATAAGTGCCTTATATTAAACTACAATTGGACATAGACCGATGGGAAAAGCCATTTTATTGCAGGACAGTGTTGGCTGTTTCGGATAAGCATATCTTCATTGAAGAGAATAAAACATCAACATAATTTTCAAGGTGAAATAAAAGCTCCAATGGCTAAGTGAAACACCCATTCTGTCCAAATTATTGCAATTATGTCTTATAATTCATACAAGTCAAGCGGTAGTTCAACCATTTAAGGCATGCAGGTTTACATCTTCTGTATAATTTAGCTTGTAACTCACTTTACCAGGGAATAGAGAATTCTTGAGAACCCATTATTCTACATGGAAGTAAGAATGTCCCTTGACTGTAAAACTGCCCATATATTAAAGTTATTTAATATTATATTTCTATGATGTTTGTGTGCTCTCAGTTGAGCTACAGTCCATTTCCAAATGCTAGCAACACAGAGTTTTAGAAAGGCAACTCGACGGCTTGCGCCTCTTCGCATCCCAGCATCCTGTGCAGTGGAAGTCACTTTCACACCAAATACACATGTGCAAGGCTATCCACAAAACGGGTCATGTTACCAACTTCCAATCCACCATGGGCATGGCCACCACACTGTCACTGGACAGCATAAATCATATGACAAGTAATTGTGGCATCATCAATTTATAAACATATATCGATGTTGCCTCAGAAGAAATGGGCGGGAAATCTTTGTCTAGTGCATAGGCTTACCAACAGGTTTATTTCTTGGCGATTACAAAGGAAGCATGGTCGTCAAGTGCTGTGTAACAATGCGGCCACCATATTGGCTGGACTTCTCCGAGTTTGATATGGAATAGCAAGTTCATGCTAACACTAGAAAAGAAGATTTACTTCAAGGCAAATCTGTCTGTATGCCTTCAAAGGTTGTAAATATTAAATGGTACAGATTTTATCTTTTGGTACTTCACATGACATGAAGCTTATGGCTGGATGCTGATTTCAAAGTCCAAATGACCTTGACCTTTGACATTTACAGGTCACATGTAAATTGCAAAGTGTTACAATATCTACAATTTAAGCGCAACATGAACCGAATCAGATGAAAATTGACCAAGTTATGGCAAGATGAAACTTTCGAAGGGCCAAATGACTTTGACCTTTGCCCTTTTGAAGTTACACGTTCTTATAAAAGTGTGCAATGTTGCACTACCTACAATTTGAGTCCAGCATGATTAGAATTGGACGAAATTGGATGAGTTATGGCTGACGAAACTTTCAAAGGTCCAAATGACGTTGACCTTTGAACTTTAGAGGTCACATGTATATTACAAAAATGTGTAGTATTACCATAGCTACAATTTGAGCCCAACATGATCAAAACTAGATATAAATTGACCGAGTCATGGCAAGAAGAAACCACCATTGAAAGTGGCCTTTGACCTTGAAATGACCTCTACCTGAAGTGAACATTGACCTCAAAATGACATTTTGACCTAAAATTGACCTTTGACCTTGACATGACCTTTGACCGTGATATGACCTTGACATTTGAGATGACCTTTACCTTGCCATGATCAAACTCCAATACACTCGGAACCACATCTACTTTAGTTTATAAGATATTGAAGATTTTAAACTTTAAATAGCCCTCATTTGCATGATTTTGAAAAGCATGACCTCTCATTATAAAAAGGTCAGACTTCATTTATAGAAGTATAATTGTGCCAGGTTTGGAGTTTCTACGT
>OZ026617.1:49702302-49744802 GCA_964020975.1 Hermodice carunculata
TGCATTGGCTGTATAAGCCCAAATAAATTAAAGGGTCTTCAGTGGGTAACTACTCAGAACATCATAAATCGAAGTTTATATTGGACTTTCAATCCATGTGGTAATATTTCTGGTAACCAGATATTTTGCCGGTGATGTCCCCAGCTTTCTCAATGGAAGTAAGGTCCTGAAACTGGTATGAATCGGGATAATGGATTGGAGATAGGATTCGTCTGGGACTCTATTGTGAAGCAAAATAATTGAATAATTCCTCAGGAGGCCTAGGCTGTATTTTTAGCGCGCAGTAATGAAAGGTTATAAGTCATTTTGTTATTATAAGTACAAATATGTTGTTTACTTTCGTGTCTATGTAAATGACGTCATAAATTACATATAATTACGTGCAAGGGCTAACTGACCAGTCTAACGTTCAAATAAGACCTTTATTTCCATTGAGAAAGCTGGGGACATCACCGGCAAAATATCTGGATACCAGAAATATTACCACATGGATTGAAAGTCCAATATAAACTTCGATTTATGATTTACTAATCAACATGTGAGAAAAATGTCTTTGAAACAATATACTCAGAACATGTTTCGAGCCTGTACCCGTACATGTCTATCTGTGTGGCGGCTCCTTGTCTAAGCTGAATATTTGGCAAAGACAACCCACATAATAATTAAAAAAAATATATATGAACGTGTCAAACGATGCATTAGCTAAATAAGTGAAGTTTTGCTTCAAGTTTGAATATGAATAAAGAATGCCTGTCATACCAAACACAATAACTAAATGTATGTAGTACAAGTTCAGATAAGAACAATTTAACTTACCCCGAACCTATATATATATATATATATATATATATATATATATATATATATATATATATATATATATATATATATATATATATATATATACATATATCTGCATATACATATACATATTGCCAAATACATATCATCTTATCTTCTCAGTACATCAATGATGGCCTATGCTAATCTAAGTGGCGCAAACAGTTCTTTGAATAGGCTTACTTCGAAAAAGCAAACAACAAAACAAAACAGATTACCATATGAAAACAAAAGGATACAAACGTGGGGCCAAAAACCACAACATGATTGCCAGTTTTTTCCCCACTTGACATTTTTTCTCCTTTGTTTTTAAAAGACAAAATTTTACTGCCACGGCTGCCTCAATGCAATTTAAGGGCCTGACTATGGTCGCATTAGTAATATTTTTGGTCCATATGTGGGCTTTTTGCACATAAACTCCATATACATTAAAACCAGAACTACGAAGTGGAAGTATGCTATACCGATCGAACACATGTTTCAAGTGAACGCAAGCTTTATTTCAACAGAGGTCTTATTTCACCATTTTAATGGACGTATTCTTTTGCCCATATATATCTGACGTTTTGTTATTTTTTTCAACATGGATCGGAAGACTTTCTTATTTGATTATTTGTGTAATCGACACAGATATACATATATATATACTGAAACTTCACTATAACGACACTCAGATATCCGACATATTCAATATAATGACACAAATTTTCAACAGACGGTGTCATTATAACGAGTTTTTACTGTATATATATATATATATATATATACGAGGTCTGTGAAACAGCTATGGTCAAGCGTGCTACGCTGGATCACTTTTGGCTTTTCCCTTCTTTCTGAAAGCTGGGCCTACCAATTGTAAAGTTCAAAACGCGCCAGGCGTTGGCCAGATGTAGATTAGTTACGGTGTTTTGGAAATCAGATTAGCCTGGTTTTCTAGTGTAAACCACCCAAAACTTTAAGTCCCTTTTGGTGTGATGGGCAGGTTGCATCTTTTGAGTAGATCTACCGTTGTACATTTACCGTTTGGAAAAAAGCCGTACCAGGCTATATTTTTGCGAAAAGTGCTATCTCTGTCTATCTGACCTGATAATCTAATCCAGGTGGAAATGCAGAGGTTCAGCACATTTATTGGACCACAATAAGGTCCTTACGTAACCATTTTAGTGACTCTTACAAGTTACATGATATGTTTCATGCTAATAGTAGCATAAAGGTTACTGTAAGGATCAAGTAATGAACAAATATTGTGACAAATTCTCCAATATGCAAGGTCACCTGATCAACATGCGTTTTCCTTTACCTGATCATAGATGCGTAAGAAGTTTCTGTCGGGTAAAGTGTAATGCAAAGCCTTCTTCTTTTATTGGCTAATTTATTGAAATATGCACAGTTTAAACTTTTAAAACTTCAAAGTGCATTTATTGTAGCCTAATTTTGTCTATAGGCTTTACATGTAAGTCTATCTATTCAGCCCTAGGCCTGTTTCATGTTTTATTTTACACATCACTCAATTCAGTGGGGCTTATGGTGGTGAAGCGAACCACTAAATGAAATAATAGGTCTACCCTTTGGTCTACTTACGGTTGCCTGGCAAAAGACTTTTCTTGATGAGAGGGGGAGTAACGCATGGGGTTGCTGCATTGGCCTAACCAGTCAGTAAGCAGGCCATTCCAAGTAAAGACTTTGTAAAAAATGTAAAGTCGTTGATCTTGCTAAAACCCCAAATATAGTCCAATGATAACCAATTGATAGAAGTCATGGTGACAATTTTGAGCAACATCTTTTGTATAGTCTCGAATACGTAGAATAACATAGACTTTTTTCCCTGTGTGGCTGAAAGTTGAAACAAATGATGTAACCATATGGCTCCCTTTAATATGTAAAGTGGTATTTTATTCTATGTTTGGCAGTGAGTTATCATTTTCTGGAGTGAAATCCAGAAATAGTAACTCACGGTAGGTCACATGTCATGCCCATTGTCAATTGACCAATCACATCATTACCCAATGTTTCTCAGCGAAATTGAAACGTTGCAGCGGGTGATAAGTTTACGCCCTTTTCATGGTTGTCATGGACTCGCAAGATGAATATGCATGAACGCTGGCTCCCCTGGGAACGATATTTTTATAACTTCTGTCTCTAGAAGTGTACCCTTGTGATGTATCATCACTTAGATATATTACAAATGTTAAGAGATTGTTAATTGTCTTGTTATTTTCATTTTGAGTGTCTTACATTTCGAACATGCGGATCTATTTAAAGCGCGCAATGGTATATTGTGTTTACGCCCGCGGTGCATGTATATGTGATTTGACATTTCCAAGTGAAAAGTCTCCGCTTCAAAATGGCGACACCTAAGCAACAAGAGCGACAATTTTTGCGGTAAATACTCGATTAAACATAGAATAAATAAAATCTTACATGGCAGTGAGTGAGTGACGATTTTTCTCTCACGAGGGATCGTTGTTGGTGGGGAAAATCACGAGTGACCGCAGGTCACGAGTGATTTTCCCCACCAACAACGATCCCTCGTGAGAGAAAAATCGTCACTCACTCACTGCCATGTAAGATTCTATATGTAATAGATCACTGCATGTTTGTCCTAGTAGTGGCCAATAATGATTCAAAGGGCACAGTTGGTTACAAAAGGTCTTGCTTTTGCGTCCGATTGAGACAAAATGAATCTTTGGCTGTATGCATCGCATAACAACCAACCTTCGTCCTAGCTTCGAAAAGGTAATTATTTGTGCTATCTGAGCTAACGTGTATTCAAGATGAAAACACAATCGATGTCCACGCCCGACAGCCACAAAAGGGGGCGGGGGTAGGGAAGTCTATTTACAGAACGACTGAATTTACATATCACTGACGATTGGGCCTTGGTATATACATGTAATATTTGGTGATCGTCTGATATGCATAGGAAGGTTGGGACAGGGTTACGCAGGAGGGTTGTATTTTGCCAGTTAACACGTCATGTTTGCCATGTTTTTTTCACACTTGGTGCATTTTATACATGTATATCGCCTCCAATGACTTGCTTCTATAACCACTTACATGCAGCTGCTAATCATTATATGATATTCCTGATTTGAAAGACTCTTTTCCAGATAAGTGTTCAATTTTATTTTGTGGACACTGTCCATGTGGATACGCATACACTATAAAAATCGAGGCCAGTTTGGTATCTATGATGACTCATAGTTTAACATCACATACTTTTATAATGGTAGACATATCCTCTGTTTCACGTTAGTGGGTGACACATGCACCCTTCAGCGGTTCAACGGCATTAGCAATAAAAACAATAAAAAAAGTGTAGAAAAAATTGCAACCGGGCCAGCAACTACTGACCAATTTAAAAAGAAAACAAAAACAAAAAACACTAACAAACAACAACGAGAACAAAAACCCACAAAAGGAGTAACCATAGAAATGAAAAACAAAAACAAAGAAAGAAACTAAAAATACATCTGACGCAAAAGTAAATTTCGCTAGTTGGGGGGGGGGGGGGGAGGGAGCGGAGGAGTTGTATAGTTGCCTGCCAAGTTTCTTTGGATGCATAAATTTGTGATTTTTTTTTTTTTAATGACAACGGCAAAGTTTGGCTGCACGTGTAAGTGTATTGAATTAGCCACCAAAGCGACGACCTGGTATTATTGGTAGTTTCTGGCGATTTTGGTACTACAAATGAGAAGAATTTAGGAAATATGCCCATTCTCGAATGTAGAATTTGGCAGAAAGAGAAGTAAAAACTATATTTCGCCAGGTCACGTGAGCTGATGAAATAAAGAATATATCAAACTTCAGTTAAATCAATCTTGATATGTGGGGCATGCGTGGGCACAATCATTGACAGCACCTTGGGAAACAGATCTGCGTTACTTATATTGACACGTATATCCATGACTCGACAATATGGCGAAATTATTAGCCTTAGAGGTGTCGTAACAGAAGAATCTGACCCGCTTTCGGATTAAGAGTCTAAGCAAATATTGATGGGTGATATTTGCATTTGATTTTGTAACAAGTTTCAAGGCGTTGGGTATTTTGTGGAAATTGCTGAAGATTTTAAACTGTTTCTCTCCTACTTTTCATGTTTGATATTGGTTTTTACTTTGCAGTGCTAATTACCATAAAATGTGCTCGCCTGAATTTTCACGACAATGCTAGATTAAAATTCCAGGTAAATCGACGTTTCACTCATGTACCATCATATCTATATATTGTGTGCAGGGACGAAATAATCAGATCAATAGCTTTCCTCAGAGTACTTGAGTCGCGGTGTGCCCAAGACGCACTGAGGCAAACTGTTACCTCAGTGACCAATTCAGCATAGGAAAACCTGGTCAGCCTAACTCGGAGCTGCTTATAGCTTTGCGTACTTGTCAGTCAGCTGAGCTTATAAGATGGTGAGTCGCGCGTCGTCCGTTGACACTTGATTAAACTTTGATTTGCAAAAACAATTGGCCAACAGGCAAAATGCCTATATGAAGGCCTCTTGTACATGATTGCCAACACAGCAAAAAGTGGATAACATCTGTATAACAAATGGAGAACGCATAGGACATGACAGGTATATGGGAAAGGGGGAGAGAATAAGGAAACGGGTGGGCGTTATTTCCGTAAATACATGAATATATAGTTGGAGATAACAATAAGTACAAATATAAATGAATCATCTCTGTAACTTTTTCACCTTGTGGCTAATTATGTAGGTAATTATCATGGCACAGCTGCAACCCGATGCTTGGACAACTAAACATTGAATATTCCAGAATTGTCTTTGTTGACAATCCAAAACGTAAGGTTTTTAAATTGAAGTATGCAAGGGGCATTATTTTTGTTTGGAGTTCATCTCTCGCCGTAACGTATTTGTTGCACTGGAAGAAATAATGAAAACTGTCCTTAGCTGAGGTACCACAGGAACAAAGTGATGAATCAGTTAGATTCATTCTGCACACATGTTGACTGGCTACAGCCCATTCTCAGTGTAGCATGAATAATGCCTGTCTTTCGATCTCCAAAATAAAACATTTCATTTCATTTCGGCTTGGATTTATTCAATTTCTTCTTAAATCAATCTAAAACTTAACACTGGGCACTTACATTTTTACTTCTCCCGTAACCTTACGCCGGCCCCTCTTCGAACTTGGTGGGGATCTACCTTGGGTGGATCTCTACCGGCGTTGTTTGAATTGTCATAGTGCAATTATTTTTATGCATTGTTTTTGTTTGTTGGCTTAATTGTAAAAAATACTGCCCAGCCAATTGTTTTGAAATTGCATTCAGAGGAACCCCAGATCGTAATTTCTTCAAGAGGTGGCGTTACATTTTTTAAGTTTTATACAATTTTGGCTGTGTATCGAAGCTTTTTTCGACTTCTCCAAAACTGTCTCTCACTGTATGCTGAAACTTGGTAAGGGTACATGTACATGTCAGCATTGTTAATTTAGTGCTAAGAGCAACTGTGGCATATTGGCTGATGTGTCAGTAATGGTGCATCCTGGGCTAATGCTTATTGTTAAACATTAAAAGGAAAGTACCTATGTGGTTTCTTTCGGTGTCGTTAATTTTAACCTGGAGTGAACTTGAAAGCTGAAACTAACATACATGTTGATATGATGATGATAATAATAATAATAATAATAATAATAATAATAATAATATCATCATCATCGTCATCATCATCATCATCATCATCATCATCATCATCATCATCATCATCTGTATTATAATATTTACAAAATGAGGACTTAAGAACTGATGTTACAAACAGTGATTATGGTGCTGCACAATGGTGACGTGGGTATTATTTTAAAGGTCACTGGGCCACTTCAGTCTCTATATCCAAGGTCAGCTGAGGACAGGAATATCACACTCCACAGACCTCTAGTTTTGTTAATCAAGCTGCACCTCGTTTAAAATGCACATATCCAGACCACCTCTGCTTAGCAACCGTTTATGTGAATGTGGCATCTCATTGAAAAGAAATCAAAGCCCCCCCCACATATAATTTGATCAATTAATTTTGTCTTCAGGCTTCGCCAAAAAATAAGGGCTTTCAGGCCACTCACCACTATTGTGTCTCAGAATCTTGCTGCTATGCTTTATGTGCCATGGACTTGCACTATCGATAAAACATCGCCTCTGTAACATTTTGCGACGCAGACTAATAATACAATGCTTGCAATGGATCATTGTGTTGCGTTGAGTCTGGAAGAGTGTCCATCTTGGGCACTTATTGACTTAAAAGTACATATTCTGTGCAAAATCGTTCTTACTGACAACTGAAAAAATTACATCACTTTTCATTTCATTTTTTTTAAAGTCTTGTTCGTGTGTTGTCCGTTAACTTTCAGATCAAAGAGGGGTTGATAGAGGCCTTGTCATGGTTAAAATTCGTGCTAAAAGTCTTCATCACCAACAAAGGCAAGCAAAGATTAAGTCCGAAGTTCATGATTTAAACTGGCGCACAGATCTTTGCGACAAAATGTACAAAAGAATCAATCAAAAGTGTATTTTGAAAGAATTTCCATTCCGTTCCCGATCCCATACTCACTGTAGATTAAACCCATGTCCCTGAAAGAGATAAATTTCTGGTTTCACTGATTACAAGCCATCATGCCATGTTTTGTTAGCATAGTGGTATAAGGTTGTCACGTGACGAGGTCCTGGTCTGTTGTAAGTGGTGCACAGACATTTCCGGAATGTTCTGTGGAAAGTGAGTGCACAGCTTTGTGCACGTTAATATTCTCGACACAGCAGATGCACGTTAATACTCTCGACACAGCAGGTGCGTGCAGTACGCAATGGTCAAGATTAAAGCATCAGCACCTTGCTTCACTGACTGACAGAGATCAATATGAACACCTGTAGAATCAGTATTACGCAGAGCATTCATCTGGTTATAGATACTTCATCACCAAACAAATGTCATAAAGTTGTACTATTGAAAATATTTCATCAGAGGACCAGTATTTTGCCTGAACTCAAACAATACCAGTTCCTGAAATATGTTCAGACCACCTACAATTCAAAATAAAATAGACTAAACACCGGACATAATTCACATAAAAAGATTAAAAAGTTGATAAAAGCGAACCATATCTTGCTGTTTAGAAAAGTCACACTGTGGTCGATGTTGGTACATCTCATGTTATCAATCTTCTCAATATAAATTATTGGGTTGGATTATGACACATGCAACTCTGGAAAGCTGGGATAGCCACCCGGCTACTGCTCTGCCACCAGGCCCTAGAGAGCTGAAAGGTCCAACATGCCAGTACATGACGTTTTTGCTGACAGGTAAGAAATGATTATACCAATGCGGCAAAAGATAACTACTGCGGCCGCCGACGTCATGAAATCAAAAATGGAAAGTCATCCAACAAAGGTTGGGGGAAAATGTTAAGTTCTCAACGAACGGAAACCATGTACTTGTCATCTCTGCTATGGAGCAAAATGGTACTTCTTATTCGGACAATTTATCAAAGGCTGATATGCTGAACTGTTCTTTTTGGCAATTGAATGTGTTGATTCCTCAAATTCTTCTTCTTCACATCTTGCAATTCCCGACGCTAAGCTGAGTAGCTCACTAATTGATGAAAGTCTTGTACCAGTCATTATCCAAAGTCTAGATACAAGCGAAGAAAGTGGTCCAGATAGTTTGAGCCCAAAAATACTTAAAGAAGCTGCTCTAATTATATCTCCATCTGTATGTAGGCTTAGAAATTTCCATTAGAATTGAAAATAGCGAATGCGACTCCTATTTACAAGAGTGGTAATGCTATTGACTATAAGAACTAGAGTCCCATATCACTCCTAAGTAGTGCAGGGGAAGCTGTAGAAAGGGCGGCTTTAAACACTTATTCAATTTATGTAGGGGTAATATAGTGATCACAGTTAAACAATCTGGCTTTTATCCAAATGACAGAACAGCAAATCAGTGAATCAACCTTTGGCACCAGTTTTGTAAGGCCGCAGACCAGCAGAAAGATGTCTTCTGCGATATAACAAAGGCATTCGATCGAGTTTACCATCCAGCATTGTTACATAATTCTGGAATTACTGGGGGAGGTCCCAGGGAGGTTATAATATTATCTTACAAATCGAAAGCAAAGTGTGCTTCTAAACGGGGAATCGTCCAGTTGGGGCTACGTTGAGGCTGGTATGCCTCAAGGCTCTGTTCTAGGCCTGCTTCTTTTTCTCACATGATATAGTTGATGTTATTCATACTAACTTTGTTTTCTGATGACACTGTACTCTACGTCTCAGTAGAAGATCCTTTATCAGCTTCTAATGAACTCAACGAAAACTTGCAATCTGCTTCTAGGTGGTCCTGCGACTGGCCTTTGACATTCAATCCGAGCAATTTTAGGTAGTCTGCAGCATAAACTCAACAGACGTTCCCTTGAGATTATGTATTTTTGGTTCATATAAATAAGCCCAGTCTTGGATTACGGACACTTCATATATTCACTAGTTGTTCCCGAGCCAATGAAACCGAACTGGAAAATGTGCAACTGGCGGTGGCCTGTGCAGTAACAGGGACTAGTCCTAGTCAAATTTATAAGAAGACAGGATAGGAAACACTGGCTCTTCGAAGGGACAAACAGAAATTAGTATTAATGTACAAGATTATCTGTATGGTTACTCCAGTGTATCTGTATATTTTGACTGCAGAAACAGTACAGAGTAGAACAAGATACTACGTCCGCATGCATTCTAACTTCACTCCATTTCGAATTAGTGCAGATTTGCTTAGTAACTCTTTTTTCCGTCAACCATAAAGCTGTGGAACAATTTACCGATTGAAGTTTAAAAAATTTGGGTCTATACAAGAATTTAAATCTAAACTGAATAAGGACAGAATAAAGGGCAATGATATATATTATGTTGCAAACAGGAAAGAAAATGTAGTACTTGCGCAGTTACGGATGGGGTCCAGCTCCCTCAATGCTGATTTATTGAAAATAGGTGTAATTTCAACACCACAATGTTAATGTGGCACAGGAAACGAAAATATTTTCATTATGGTTCGGAGGGTCCACAGTATACTGTTAAACGGAATTCTTTACATAATACAATAATACCTTATGCATGTTTTACAGTTAAAACATTGTTACACAGGGCAGGAAACTGCAACATGTCTATTCAACTCGAAATTTACCATGCTGTTATTAGGTACATACAAAGAACAAAATAATATCCACAGTAGGTGTTACATTTACTTTCCCATGTTAGGGAACCACAAAACCCTAATGTGACTTTACCATCTGTGTTGTATACACATGTGTCTGTTATTGCGCATATAATGTCCTGTAACACGTAGAGCCTTTTTACATTTTTCTTTTCTTTCTTCCTTTTTTCTTTTTTTCTTTTTTCTATTTTTTTTTCTTTTTACGAGATGGGTTCATACAGGTATTGCCTGCTCCCCCAATCGTTTTTTCTTAAAGAAATAACATAAGTTTAAACCAAAGTACAGAACCGTGACTTTTTGCTCGGCGAAAATCAAAACAGAACGTCTTCACTCAGAATGTACACTATCGTGTGTATGAACAGACGCCAGCTGCGAAAGCCATTGCCAAAATTTTGTACACTATGTCTATTTAAAAAAAGTGGCATATTAAATCACTGTTAAATTGTCCGGCCTTTGTACATTGGCATTAACGCATAATATACCTGGATGTAATAAGAAAATTCCTTTGAGTTTATGTGTACAGAATGAATGTTGCATTTCAAGAATGATAATACATATGCATATTGGTCAATTCGATGACCCCCCCCCCCTCCCGTGGAAGTTGACACATGTACAATTTGGGCATTGAAAGTACATATTTTAACAAAATTTGCAAAACTTAATATTCGAAAAGAACAAGTATATTAAAACCACAAGTGTTAGCATTGTACCGAGGTCGATTGGTGCCAATGAAATTGTCCTTGTTCTTGCTATAACAAGATTATATCCTATATAGCGAAAAAAAGGTTAAAGTATGTTGGCATCAATTGGCTTCCGTAGTTTGGATATGATAATGATGTAAATGGAGCCAATTTCGCTGTTTATGACGGGCCAACACTCAATGACCATAAGACCTACCAATGAATCCGATATGGAGACGGTGGATTGTGCCAAAGCCTGTAATTAAGCAGCTTCATGATTCCAAAGCACTGGCCTTTATACCTGCATTCAGTGTGTGGCTTATACGTTGTTGTTACGTCCCATTAGAGAAGACAATTACAACATCGCAACACAATCCCGAAGTGTATACCTGTTGGGCACAAATATATTGTCCATGAACAACAAGGCGCACTTGAACACGATTCATATTCACGGCAGCAAATTTTGCGGACAATATGGGTTGGGATGAAGAGAAAATTGACGAATTATTACATAAGGACTGCCAATAAATTAAGGTGCGAAATGACATGCTTTACTTGACCTATTATATTTGTGGTTTCAAAACGTGGTGGGCTGTCCTGGAGTTCACCTGTGGTCTTTAAATTTGCAGTCATTACCGAAGTGCAACAGGTCAACCACGTCAGTGCGCTGGGGCGCGTTATGTGGCAATACAGTTGTGCCTGTTGCACGTGGCTACCTCGTCTGCCAAAAAAGAAAAACAAATGTCCACATGCAGTACGTAGCCTTTCAATACAGGTATATTTTCAAAGAAATTTACTCCCGAGTCCACAGAAATGTGACCATAAAGAGTAGGTGGTTGCTGATGACAGTGTCACGTACAGGAGGTAAAACTGTACTACTACCGGCATATTCCTGTAGGACAGGGTTACGTAAAAAAACACAAAAAAATCAAGGTTGCCGCAAGGTACATTGTTACACAAGGTCAATTTCGTGTCTGACCGAACTCATTGGCACAACATGGACTTGATAATGGCCGGATCGTAGGCTCATGCCAGAAAATCTGAGTTAACTGTTGTACTCGGTGTGCCCAGAGTGCGCGAAATAAACCCGTTGACTATGGTTGTCATAATTTCCTTTCGGGGGGGGAGAGAGAGAGAGAGAGAGAGAGAGAGAGAGAGAGAGAGAGAGAGAGAGAGAGAGAGAGAGAGAGAGAGAGAGAGAGAGGAGAGAGAGAGAGAGAGAGAGAGAGAGAGAGAGAGAGAGAGAGAGAGAGAGAGAGAGAGAGAGAGAGGAGAGAGAGAGAGAGAGAGAGAGAGAGAGAGAGGAGAGAGAGAGAGAGAGAGAGAGAGGAGAGAGAGAGAGAGAGAGAGAGGAGAGGAGAGAGAGAGAGAGAGAGAGAGAGAGAGAGAACGCGCATTTTGGTGCCATACTCGATTATCGCCTAAGGAAGGTTATCGCCAGAGGTCCTTGTCCAGCTTGGCAGACTGCAGTGAAACAGGCGGGCAGCTATGGTGATTTCGGACAGGTACTGTTCCCAGAAATCTGCTGACATGCATTTTTCAAATGCCCTTGCATGTTTTTCGTTCTGTCATTGGTAGGTTCGCCTGCTTATCATTTAATAGAGCTCATAGGATTGCGCTTTTCCGTCTCGTCTGCCCATCCTTCCCTCATCATAGTCCCATTTTTAATACTTGTACATTGGCAGGTTGGCTCCCCGTTAAACTTAGTGACATTCACCTGGATCAGTCTCTGGCGAGTTTCTTCGCGAGGTGACGGTTCAATGATTTTTATTCAGCAAGAATATGAACATTTGCCTTCTGCGTGAAGAAAACAAATGAACTGGAAAAAAATATATTGACTTTCCAAGAGCGTTTGCATTTATGTGGTTGCGTTTTTTTATGCTTTAGGTGGTATAAAATGTGCATTCCTCTGGAGCAGCAAAACTTGAAATAATGCGTCAAGCAGATTGTCCTGACAGTGCACTCTGCTGTTGTTAACTTACTGATGTTCTAGTAAGTAACTGTAATTTTCAAGTAGTGCTGTTATTTTCCTAAATAAGATTGCATTTTACAAATACTCAACAAAAAAGTTCGCCATGCAAGCTCGACTACCGATGTGATGCAGGTCGGGTTTGTTTTTCTTTTGTTCTTTTTTTTTGTTTGTTTTTTTGTTTTTTTGGTCATTTTTGTTTGTTTTTTTTTTTTTATCCTACCCGGCTGACTTATTCTTGGATGAGCGAGACTAAAATTGTCCCATCCCTTTGACTCTCACGCATTTGGCACTTACAGCACTTTGTTTGCTCGTACAGTCACTGGATGCAAAGAGTCTCATTACGTTATCGCTCCGCACACAATTGTTATTTTTAGCTCAGCTGACTTGTTAGTCACTCGAGCCAAAAGGATGGATCTGCGTCCGTCCGTATATCTGTTCTTCCATCCGTCCGTTCACAATTATATTTTCGGCTTCTGTAAAACTGGGAGCAATATCCACTTGAAGCATGCTGTGGATTATCTTGAGTGGATCTCCTTCAAGCATTTTCAAATACTCACGCTCCATGGATTTCAGACTTTTTAAATGACGTTTGTATTTTTTTCACAATATACTTGAAAACCTCCCAAATCACTTGGCCAATTGCTTCGAAATTGTATTGAAAAACCCTTGGGGATCCCAGGACTTCAATTCGTTCACCAAGTGGCGCTGCCAACTTATTTTTTTTTTATTTCTTCACTACATACTGCCGCTGTCATTTTCTGATTTTAAGTGAATGATCAGTTTTATGAAAAGTTGGTAAGAACATTTGTTCACGTTAGCATTGTTAGAAATAGGGACAGTAGCAAATCTGGACATATAGGCTTACATTTCAGTATTGGTGGATCCTAGGTTTCTGGTTACCATTATACACCAATACCACAGTACCTATGGGGGGTATTTTGGTTTTGTTAATTCTGAGCTTTAGTGACCTTGAAAAATCAAACTCACATATTAGCTGATATCTCGGTAATGGTGGATCCTAAGCCCATGATTACTATTAAAAAACTAACAGGAAAATACAGGCTGCATTTCTTTTGATGTTGCTAATTGACCTGGAGAGGCCAAACTGATATTTACTTATCTCTCGGTTATGGTTGTCCTACATGTAGGTCCATGGTTACAATCAAACACAAATAAGAAAGTATATATGGGTTTTCTTTTGCTGTTGTTATTCTGAGCTAAATTCGCATGGAAAGATGACATTGACAATATTTTGCTTATGTCTGGATAACAGTGAGTCATAACACTTCCTTTAAAAAACACAAAACAAAACAAAATACTTCTGAACTGTATGAGTGAAGGCTGGCATTGCAAACTGTAACGATGGTCTTAAACAAAGGTGACTTTGATATTTTAATTCAAAGGTGTCACAGCACCACATAGGTTTGTGCATCCATAGTCAATGTAGCACATGACTGCCAGAGGCCTCTTGTTTAAAAAGCCACTCGAACTTTAAAAAAAAAATGGTGAGCATATTTTTCAGTTAAACGTAGACGGGGGCAAGTACTAATGAGGCAGAAACTGTCTGAGGGCGAGAATCTGCGCATTGAGTTCACAAGTCTTGTAATGGTTTGTCTTTTTCTAACATGGATCGCCGTATCAGCATTTGTGGGTTCCTTTTTGTGCCGCTGTAAAAGAAGAGGTCAGTGAGCAATGCCATTTGTATTCAGGTACAAACACGTCCCAAAAAAGAAAATTCCTATGAGCCAGAGGTGTGCACTGAATGGTGTGTTCCAGTGACCTTTAACAAGCGATTATTTGAGCAAGGTCATTCCACGAGTATATAAAAAGGTTTCAAATGTATACACAAATTTACCATATGAAATTTGGTACATCAGCATACAATGGTTTTAAAGTTCTTACATGGCAAATTTAAACGATAAAACATTGTACTAGGAAAACACACCTGGTCTTGCTGACTGACGCGCCATCTACAGGGTAGGCACCATAACATTGAAAGTTTCCACTTGCTCTTTCCTGGTAGAATGGCTTATCCTAGCGAGAATTCACGAAAAAAGGTGCCATTTGGGTATCAAAAATACAAAATGTGTCAATGTTTTCATCCGTGAACAAAATTGAACCTCGGCAGGCTAAGTACCTGAATATCCCTGCAGCACCATTGTGGTTAATCAACGAACTTGCTGTTTCGCCGTATGGGGAAATTTTCTATGGTTAACTCATATGAACAAAATTTAGATCTGTCTTTTCGTGCATTTTTTGACCGGTTCAGATATATCAGGTACAAACACCATGCAATTCAAAGTAGGGTCTTTCCTGTGACTTTAGCATCAGAAATCCGGAATGCTGGTTGCATGAAATCAAGGCACCGCTTTTCCTGAAATTAGTTTTTATGTCTTTTAACACAAGCGATATTTTACTACAATTTCAACAAAACTTGATTAACCATCAGTGGGAGGAACGTCTGGTTCTTTACTTTTATATAAGCCGTTCTTGTTCATTTCTTTGTAAATGAGCACATGTGGCCTGTGCCGCGCCTGTACTTCTTGGCCCTGAGTGTGATGTGACTTCTGTTGAGGATGCTCGGCATTTTCCTCTGACCTGTTCACGGTGCCGTACAACTTCTCGCGTTTCGATCATGGGCATCTATATCTAAGAACTATGTTATGTCATACGTCAAGTTAAAAAAAAATGATTCCAGGTCAGTGTTGTTCAGCTGAAAATCTCTGCAGCAAAATTTTCTTCACTTGTATCATTTTTTCCACTTCTTTACATAAGAAACGCTTATTTTCGAGAAAATCTGTGGCAATTTTGAAGAGCTTTGTAGCAAAAGCTTGCTACAATGCTCCAGCTGGACAGCCCTGCAAGTTATGTTCCATTGTAAAATGTTCTCTCAGCTTAGAGGAAACACAAGCCCCTGGATGTTTCTTTCCTCTAGGTGAAATTCACGTGGTTTTAGTTTTGCTGCACTTTAACTTGTAATTTCGTGGATACCTGCCAGCTTTTTATAATGGCACTGTATATTTAATCTGTATGGTTTTCAGCGAATACAACACTTATACAAACTGTCATGAGCGGTGTTTCTGGTTGCGACGAAATGATTCTGAGCAGGAAGCCACGAGCCGCGGAGTGGCAAGTGGATTCCTTGCGCAGAATCATTGAGTCCCTGTCGCAAACATACGCGAATGATGGTTTGTATTTATTCCATAATGTTTCTATGGAGTGCTCTGTTTAACTAAACAACAAACGATAGTTTTTACGAAAAAAACAAACAAACCAGAAATACGTAGAAAAGCTTAGCCACCCAACACTGCCAGGCGCGGATGAATTGGTCCATTCTTTTAGAAATGTAATACTGTACCATGTGATACGGAGAGCAATTGTTATAGCCGTAACACATACCTTTATCAGTCTCCTAAGGGCCCCATTATGGGATAGAATACAATACAATACAAATATAGAGTAGGTCCATTCTTTGACCTCCATAGCAACCATTGTTAAGATCATCTGCCGCTCCGATACGGGTGCTTTCAACACAATATATTGAATAAAGCGAGCCTGAGCGTAAACATTTCAGAGAATCTGTAACATTTTGTCTCCTTTTGAGCAGATTGCATAACGGTACAGGTGGGTTCCGTGCCTGTGGCGCCGTCAAAGATCCGTGGATCGATGAGCGGCCCCTGCACACCAAGTCTGTTGTAGTAAAGTGATCCTGGAGTAAGTTGATTGCGCCCTTCCTGCCGCGTTGCGTCATTCTTTCCACTGGTTGCTTTATCGTGGGGCATTCTATAGATAACAAATACACAGTAAAGTGGGTGAGAAATATTATTTATTAGACCATAAGTTAGTGTCAAAGTCAATCAGTGTGCTCATTTGTCATCACTCCCGTGCTCATACTATGTAACTCGAGGGTGGAACTAGCCGCACTGCGGGTCTGTGTGTCACGGATCTTAATCTTCAGCTTGTACGATATTGCACCCAGGATTACGAAACATTTTGATCTCAAGCAGATGCCTTGGTCAGATTGGTGCAGTTCGGCAGACAGCTGTACGGGAGGGTCACCACGGGAGAGGAACTCTCGAGTTCGGCCTACAAATGCATGTCATGCTTCATTGATACCTAAGCCTGTGGGTTGCCACTTGACTTGAGATCCTGTTCCTAGCAATATCTTCCAATTGAGAGCAAGGGGGATTTATGACGACTTTCAACCTCTGTAAAGAACAGTGTACCAGTGGGTGTGGTGTGCTGAGACTGAGGATCTCTAAATTACACCGGCAATCATATATCGTACTCGTATACTATGCAGAGTACATCGCTGAAGAGTCTTGTCGCACAGAGAGATACTGAAGAATTTCAGAGACTCAGAAAGGTAGGTCAGACCTGCCAAGGACTGTGGCAGGGCATCAACCCTGGTAACATTGAGCTCAGGCCCCATAAAAAAGTATCTTGTTTATCATCACTTTTTTTAAACTGTAGGGCAGGAGGGAGGATTTTATTTTTATTTTTTATACATGAATTATTCATATATTTGATGAAGAGCCTTGCTCTCAGCCACTCTGAGCCCCTTCCAGGGCTTTATGATGCGTGAACCACGCTTGATTTGAAGAACCAAGAAAATCTATACCTGTCAACATTTGGTGCAGACATTTTGATGTTTCAGACACCCGTAACAATAACATTTTTCCCCTTGACGGCACACCCCCAAATACATGCAGGCAAACTCATTCCCCTTTTTATTTTTTGTTTGACAGCTATCAAACCGAAGTGAATTTCCTACGTTTAGCCTCTACCTTCTTCAATGCAATAACTGTTTTACATAAACTGTGTGACACAAACCCTAAGTAACAATGAATGTTTCCTGACATTTACCTTGTCGATGTTTTTGCCTCAGCACTTAAACTGTCAGACATGTTCCAAAGTTAACAATATTTCCTAACAGTAACAGTTACTTTCCTCAATGAGGCAGTTGTTTCACTTTCAACTGTGCGATACAAACCCAAATTAACATTGTATCCCTAACATTTACGTTCGCCGTGTTTTTACCTAATCATTTAAACAGCCAAACATGTACCAAATTTAACAATATTATTTCCTAACCGGTACTTTCCGCAATGTGGCAGTTGTCTCCCTTCAACTGTGCGATACAAAACAAAACTAATATTGTTTCCCAACCAGCTAACATTTACATTCTCTGTATGTGTTTCCACAAATCACTTAAACAGGGAAACATGTACCAAATTAAACAATATTCCCTAACATTTACTTTCCTCAATCCCTTAACATACTGTCTTTCACTTCAACTGTTTGAAACGTACCAGAAGCTAATAGTATTTCCTAACAATTATTTTATTGGAACTCTTCCACTTAAACTGCCAGCCACTCACCAAAATTAACAAAAATTCCAAAGTTTTTTATTACTTCCCAAATTAATTTAACTTCAACTCTTCCACTGAAATTGCCAGCCATTTACCAACACTAACAAAAATTGCCTGCTTCCTACATCATTAAATGTTAGAAATTAATGTTAGATTTTAGTAATTGATTAACTGATTAAGTATTAATTCTGATACATCATAAACTGTTAGAAATTAATGTTAGATATTAGTAAGTGATCGTCAAATTAGTTTGACAAAAAGGATTAATTCTGATAGTACCTAACTTAAGTTAAAACATCACTGAAATTTCAAACATGTGGATGAAATGCTTTTTGAAATACTGTCACTTGAAATATGGCTGATACATACATGTAAGCATAGGCATTTTTCAGCAATGACGCTCTCCCCCTTGAAGCTCATAAAATGTGAACAGTCAGTCCTAGATAGAGTGAAGGGATCCCAGAAAAAAAAGGTGGGGGAGGGGTAGATTTTTGTCGTAAAACTCTGATGGGTATGGGTATAGACAGACGTGTGTGGGTCATCCAGATTCTATCCAAAGAGAGGCAGAGAAAAATGTTAGAAACAAATGTTAGTCTAGTTTTTGGCGGGGAGTGTGTTTGTTGCCACAAATAAGAAAATCATCGCTTATAAGTCTGGAGCTTGGCAGTCAGCTACTCTAACACTTACGGTAGCGGAGTAGCCTCTAAAATTCGAATTTACTTAGACCACATCTACTTGAACATCAACCTTGTTCCTCAAAGTTTGAAACTTGAGTGATTTCAAGGAAAATAATATGTAAAATGAAATGAAGGGGAAGAGGAAAATCAAGGGGCGGGCGGTGACGAAAACAAGTAATTTTTTTATGAGGCCTTACAAGGAACCCATATTTTCATGCGTCTGACCATGCCAGTGTGTCTAAATTTATTTATTTGTTTATTTATTATACGGACAATAAATAACGAAATTACGGATGATGAAATACAAGTTAATGTACTGTATCTTTGAAATCAACACATTTAATTTGTATCAAGTAAACCGACCTTTGTTTTCGGGAGTTCAATTCATGAACTAGGAAATATGATTTGCTGCATAGCAAATCAGTGTGTGTGTCTTCAAAGCATATTGGTATGGCAATGTACAACTATTCCATAACACAGGAGTAGAAGTTGGAATGGCATCTCTATCTATTATAGCTTTGAAGTTATTCAAGTCTTAAAATTTCCAATGCTGCTAATTAGCAGAATTTAAATTGCTGCAACTTTTGTTTTAAATTCATTAGATGCGCACTGGTCAATGACCCCCTAGGAGAAGTTAGAGTGACATCTCTATCTATTATTCTTTTGAAGATATTCAAGATTTTACAATTCAAATGCCCCTAATTTGCATCATTTTAAACATCTTCAGTCGTCTGTATTAAACTGTCAAACTCCTTGTATGGAGGTACAATCATGCCAAGTTTGGAGTTTCTATGTATAACAGTGTCCGAGAAAAGTGTCGGACAAAGAAAGAAAGAAAGAAAGAAAGAAAGAAAGAAAGAGAGAGAGAGAGAGAGAGAGAGAGAGAGAGAGAGAGAGAGAGAGAGAAAGAAAGAAAGAAAGAAAGAAAGAAAGAAAGAAAGAAAGAAAGAAAGAAAGAAAGAAAGAAAGAAAGAAAGAAAGAAAGAAAGAAAGAAAGAAAGAAAGAAAGAAAGAAAGAAAGAAAGAAAGAAAGACAGACAGACACACACACTTTAATTATAGAACGGGTCCAGTGACAAGCGCCACAGACAAGAAAATGCACATAAACCAAAACTTTGATTGCCAGTCACAATTCGATTACTCGTTTTCAATTTCGGTAGATTTATGCCTATTATTTTTGGCAGCTTATTTGAGTAGCTTGCCATTGCCACGTTTATTATGCCCCCCCCCCCCTTGCAACAGGGGGACATATTGTTGTTGCGTCCGTTTTTTTTTTCCCGCTTCTTCTTGTTCTTCTTCAACACATTTGCAAACGTGATAACTCAAGAAAGATTTGACCTGGGAAATTGAATTTTTGAAAAAATATGTTCCTATATAAGACCTTGCTTTGGATTGCAAACTGGTGACCTTGACAAAATTTTCAAGGTCACGTGGGTATTTCATCTAAAATCGACGCGAACGCGATAACTCCGCAAGGATTTCACTTAGGAAGTTGAAATTTTGCATGATTGTGTACCATAGTAGAAGTTAGATTGATATAGTAGATGGATGACCTTGACCCACCTTCAAGGTCACATGAACACTTTTAAAAAATCATCCAGACACACTTAAGAAGGATTTGACCTAAGAGATTTTGTATGATTATGTTTCTAAATACGACTTTTATAAGACCTTGCCTGCGATTACAGATGTTTGACCTTGACGTATTTTTCAAGGTCACAAGCACTTCACAAGCACTGCCTTGATGTGGCAGAAGCTGCGAACGCAATAACTCAAGGAAGTTTGGCTTGGGAAGTTGATTTTTTCTGAATATGTCCCTATATAATCCCTTGCATGGGATTGCAAATTGGTGACCTTGACCTATTTTTCAAGGTCACCCAGGCATTTCCTTTAAATTGCTGCAGATGCCATAAGCCTTAAAGCATTTAAGGTAGGAGGTTGAGGGCAACAACTGGTAAGGGCGCACGGGGAGACATTTGATTTTCTGTTGGAAAATCAGACTGTTCTAGTTTCTCGTATTTTTGTCATATGAGGTAAATTCGTTACCTTCGATGCTTGCTTCACTACATACAAAAAGTTATGAGCAAACAACTCATTGTGTGTGCACAAATACAGACATGTTCATAGATGTTTGAGCCGATGAATCCACAAAGAAAAAGTAACATTCCATAACAAATGTTTTGCACCTTTATCTATACGCTATGGCATAGGCAGCTTGTAATTTGGTATCATGTATTTGTGGGATCCAATTATAGGGAAGCAGTTGTTAACTATTTATGTGGAATGAAGTCTTTCACGTTTATCACTTTACAGTGATTCCCCCGCACACATTAAGCATGTTATCCGGATAAGGCGGATGCATTTATGCCAAGGTTTTGTGAGAAAAATGTGCGTATCGGGTGTTAGTATCCTGGTTGGTGTACATATACTCAGGTGGGTGTAATGATTCATGCTGCATAGATGAACGTTTGACGATGGCTTAGACTGCCGAACCGGGCGTGCGTAATGACAGGCCTAACATCATCAAACGTGATGAAATCCCACTCCATCATCACAAATATATTTTGGATGTCTAAATAGGCTTCTTTGTAGGCATAAATAACACGTGCAAGGCACTGTCTTGTCGCATAAAGAAAAAACAAAACGACAAAAAACAAAAAAACAAAAAAACAAAACAAAAAAACAAACAAAAAACAAAACAAACAAAAACAAAAACGAAAAACAAACAAACAAAAAAGGGCGGAAGACCACACAGGAATATAGAAATGAGTGAAATGGCAACGTTGCAAATGTCTGGCCAATAGGGCTTAATTACGGCCGAAAAACTGGTAGACCAACTGTGACTTTTTCGATAAATGCTTATTTCACCTGCAGCACACTTTCCCCGTCATAAATTATGATAGATCCCCGTTTAAAAATTTTGAGAAGGCCTAGTCATGACTGTTGACAATCGACCACACTGTCTGATCGCTACGCGTAGGAAGCGAGGCACAAATAGCCGGGCATGGTTGGATTTTAATCATGGACAAATTAACATTGCAAGAACATGCGAGTCATGATAAAATGTCATGCTATTGCTGATAATTAGGAAAGTTTTTGTTTTTTCTTGTCTAAATAAAAGTGTTAACGGACGATTTACATGTAGGTCAACTATCTCTGAATTACTTCATCGATGGGTACCAGACAGAAATGTCCTCATAATGAAATTCTGGGTCATTTTGATACCATTTTAACTGGTGCTCACAAGGATCATTGCAGCTATTTATTGTGCCATGGTGGGATTTTGACAAATCATGCTCAAGTTGGGGGCACTGAATTACAAAAATTAAGTGACTGAATTTCTGGATAAACTTTTCTTTAACCGTGATATTCATCAAATGCATGGATTTTATCCAAATTTAAGACAATTATTATTACAGAAGCACTGGTCTGTAATATTGACAAGCAATTATATTTGGTGCGTGTCATGTGCTGTTTCGCGTCCTGCGACATGTGCTTCCACAATGGAATTTGGATACCTTTAAGGGCCGTCCATAATTTTAGACATTTTCACAAGTGTACAAAATATACTTTTTGGGACCCCCCTCCCCCCTTGAAAGTGTACCCCTATAAAATCAACTTTTTTTTCATCGCTACGTTAGGGATGGTTCAACACTTTTCATCATTTTTGAGTTAGTACTTACACTACGCAGGAAAAGGGGGGGGGGGGCGGGGAGAGAGAGAGAAATGGGTCTGAACACTCGACAGAATATGGAAATGATGGTCTTTTTTTTGCCTGTTTTTTGCAATTTTGCTTTGAATTTTTTGAGGGGGGCGGGGGATCATCATTTTTAAAATGCTAATTTGGGGGAGGGGGTCATGAAATTTAATACCCTAAGTACTAATTAAAAAATGATAGTGTTGAACCATCCCTTAGCTGATTTTGCTGTTGGAACATTGCCTGAGCCTTCGTGAGAGTGGTCTCTTGAAAGGAAAGAATGTAATAACTGCTTTATATATGCATTTTATTCTATGTAAAGAAAATGAAACAGATTAAATACCAGATCAAGAATATACTATTTGTACCGGTATAATAGCGTAAGTACTAGCACAGGGCCTAGTTCAGTGACAAGTAGCATCGTGCAGTTCTGTATACATGTATTAAACCCCAGAACAAATTGTATAACTTAAAATGCATTAATACACAGATACCAGTCCCGTATGCAACTTTGTATTTTTTTACATGTACGTTAGATTCATTGCTCTGTTTCTATCACTGTCAGTGTCAGTCGCTCGAGTCACATCGCTTTACCCCATTCCTATTTCTTTGGTTTGCCCTTTGCAAGTTTGTGGCCTGTAAAAGTTCGGTACTTCAGTAGTTTATAACAGGTATCAACAGCCACATTGCACACTTTACACTTGTAACCGGCTGTGGTCTTTCCTGTAGACTCCCCTGGTTGGTCTCTTTTTCCACCATGTACAATTGAATTGAATGAATGTGGTTGTACCATGCAAAACACACATATTGCTCTGCCTCATTCATTTTCTCTGTCTGTCTCGCTCCTTCAAAGGCGTTTTATTCTGTTTTAAACCCCATAGGGATAATCGAATAAACTATAGTGAGATGAAAAAAAATCAACATTTTTCTACCAGGTTTAAAGTGTACACTTGGGCTTGACCCTGCCCCCCTCCCCCCAGTGTGCATTTTGCACACTCGTGAGAATGTCTACATTGTTGGACGGCCCCTTCGTGTATGAGTTGATGAATTTGAACTCGTGAAGACGACTTGCTCCAAAAAACTCTTAACATTAAGTTAGGCTTATAGACCTATCCAAATTTCTAATTTGAGGAAATTTATTTTTGGTATTTGCTTAAATGAAGACAGGAACAAAGTTCGAAACATTGTTCCATTTCCTATTAACGAGGTTATAAAGGCATAACGAGTTCGTCAAAGGCTTATCAGACACGCTGTCAATTCCCTAGCGTTGAACAGCAGTTCTTTGTGGCTTGTGACTGTTCTCAATTTGCTCCAGCACAATATTACAAGGAGGTACTCAAAGTCAAGAAACTTCAAAGGCGGTACTGCGCTGTGTATCGATAAAATCGTCGATCTGAGCCTCAGAAAGCCAATTCTTTGGTAACTTGTGTGCATAATGTTTTTAGTTACAATGACAAATTGTTGAATGTGGTTGTAGAACAAAGCCCGGAATTGAATGTTGCATTATTGTGTTGCTAATTGCATAATGTTGACTGAAAAGGGGTAAGCACACTCGAATGGAACGTTTTTGTTCTAGTCAGTCTGCCAGTAATCAAGGAGGTACTTAATTGTTTTTAAATGTCAGCAATTTGGCAGTTGATTCTTTCTGGTGAAAATGCTTCAAATGAGAAGCACAACTCGTTGCTGCAAGTAGAACACCATAACACGATTGAGAGGCACTGGCAGTAAGATCGTATGTAGATAAATGTTTCATCACAAGAAGAAGTTATTATGTCCGTAGAAGGCACAGGAAGGCAGAAACTAATTATGTACGTACATTATGAAGAAACTCCTGTGTATATTTCCATTAATATTTTTGACGTATTGCCTTTCATTTTATGTAATGTGACAAGCATGAAACCAACGTAAACATTGGGTGCATGCATCCACGGAACGCCACTGCCCCATTTTGTGTGATCAAGCTACTATACACACTCCAAAGCCTATCAAGTCAATTGGGAGGTACGGACACTCAGACCGATCAATAGGCAGCGGCATAAGGGACCATTAAGACAATTTCAAGTTAGAATAGTAAAGCCATGCAAAAAAGCTAAAACCCCACAATAAGTGTGTGACGCATCCATATGGATACACACAGAAGAAAAGGGTACTTGAGTAAATAATCTAGACGTGCCGTTATGCTAACCTACTCGGCTTAGGTAAAGGTGAGATGGCGCACTGATGGGAATTTCGTCAACACCGGGATGAAAGCGGCCTATACGGTGTGTAGAAGTGGCACAAAAACCCCACTTGAACATACAACGGTAATGCACAGTCACCACCAGCTCATAACAGCGAGGCTTTATGAATTCGTACATGGAACACTTGGTGCTAGGAAAGGGACAGTTACAAGGTGCGTCACCTTTTACCACTTTCACCAATATACTTTGTCTGCGAAGCAGGCCTTCTACCTACAGTGTACCAGGATGTCTATAGCACGTCCCTGAGTGTACCCACGTTATTCGTATTACCAATAAAGCCAGTCAGAGAATTGCTCTCCTCCGTAGCTTCAAATATAGACCCTCACGTAAAACTTTAGTTTAAGACTCGATCTCTCTTTAGTTCGACCCATCTTCGGAATATGACTGTGTCCCTTTTGATAACTCTGGTCAGGGCTTATCACACATCCTTGAATCCATACTATCTGAGGCTGCCAAAATTTGCACTGGAGTATTAGGACTCACATCACGCGTTAATCTATAGCAAGAAATTGTGTGGTCAACTTTGGAAGGAGACACACATACTTCAAACTTATTCTCTTTTACAAAATGTATCACAAATTGACGCCCTTGTATCTTTCTGACCTTCTCCCGGTACCCCTTCTGCCCGTGTTTTATGTCAACTTGGAAATATTCGACGTATTAAATGCAGAACTCAACGCATGGAAAGTTCCTTTGTACCTGAGGCCATCAAGCAATGGAATAATTTTTCGCCCGACGTCAGAGACCCAATTTCTCTTCAGATCTTTAAAACTGAAACAAACCTTGCTCGCGATAGATATTGCTCCCCACTTCTATTCACACGGAAATAGGTTTCCTAACATATGCCACACACAACTGCCCCTTGATTTCTTTAAGCTGAACTGCGATCGTTATAAAGTTAACATATTACCTCATCCAACTAGCCTCTGCACTCATCCCTGCGAAGAGCCTATACACTTTCTTCTGTTCTGCCCACTGTGCTGTCGATTTAGAAAGACATTACTTGTCACCCCCTTTTTAGCTCCTGGTGCTCACGTGCATCTCATTTTATTTCGTGATATTGCGCATATAAGGCTAGCTGAATTCCTTCTGTTTCCTAGCAAAAACTTATCTGATGCCATGAATACCTTTATTTTGGATGCAGTGCAAACTTACTTTGTCAGTACTAGACGTTTTGTTTCCTAATTTGTAGAGCAAAGTAGCAAGTCATATTGTTCATTTGTCTGATTCATAACTCTATATTCCGTGTATATATATTTTGGTGTCGAACATGAATCAATTGTATAGCGCTGATATATAAGTACAGTCTTACAGATACATGCATTTTTTTTATTGTGTTATATCTTCACCTGTATAGTTAACATAGCCTTGTATTGTCCTGTGTGTTCTGTATATATATCATGCGTTTCTCCGTGTCTGGAGAACCCATGTATTAGTCTCATTATACTATAGGGCAAACCACTTTAAATAAATATGTTTAAAATAAAATTTAAAAAAAATACATAAACATCAGGAACGTAAAAAACAGTCTGCTTCGCAGACAACAATATACTATTGCAGGCAGAGACATTGGAAACGTGTCCCTTCCTATCTATGTGTGGATGTTATAACAAATGTCTCTTACACTCATGATATGCAATTTCCAGGAACGTAAATTTCTTTACCTTTGTTGTAAACGAAAAGCTGAGTCGAAAACTAGCCAATCACCGTCAGGAATGTTGGGGAGTGGTCATGTTTGATCAGTTATTGGTAACCAGCTTCAGATAACATAAATAAAGATGGCGGGATCGGCGAAAATATGACAATCGATTCAACGCGTTTTTTTTTGAGTCAATATCTCTGTCAAAAGTTAATGAATATGGGAGTCAATAACTCAATCAGCTGTGTGAGAAACAGACTGCTAGACTTTATCTCTTTAAATCACACTCAGTGCTACCGTTGGAGACGAACTTTATAAATCAGCTATAAGTGAACTTAAAGTCAATAAACTGTTTTTTTATGTGAGCAAAAGTAACGTTTTAAAATCTAATTTCGACGATCCTCTTATTTTTCCCTTTTCTGGTGTGCTAGCTGAGGAAGGGGTGGCGACTATTTTAATAAGCAAGTGTAAACAAATGTGTATCTCTGTATTTGCCAAGGAGATCAAATCATGTTTGGTAGTATTATTCTACTTGGCTTTAGGTATATCCTTTTGGTCATTCAAACTTGTGTGCCCAAACTCATGCACGCGAGGTTTGTTTTGTAACCCAATTTTGCCTCGTTCACTTGTATTGTCGTCCGTTCACCATGTATGCATTAGTTTACAATTGTTTTATTTCACAGCTTGCAGACATCTTGTATTGAAAACGAAATCCCTGCCAAGTAAGGGTATAGGATGACTGCTGTTCTAAAATATAGTGTGGCACTGCAATTAAATACCAGCTGGAGTCACAAGCTGACACTTTTTTGTGTGTTATTTGCTTGTGTGGCAAAGAATGACGTTGTATCAAGTTATTGTGTATCTTCATACATGTTACCTCAGCCAATCAGCATTAAGTATTCTAAATGCAAGTTATCTGACCAGTTTACTTACACTTTCAACTTATTGGGCAGGATCAATACGACTTCCCATACGATTTATGTTATATCTTGTATCATATTCATTCTTACTGACCTGCTATTGGCATTATGTGGAGATGTTCATCCAAACCCAGGTCCTTCGGCCTCTAACTTTCTGAATGTTCTACATTTGAATGTTAACAGTGTGACCGCCAATAACAAACTTGATGAAATCCATAGTCTGAGCATTCATAATGACATCGATGTTATATGTCTTAATGAAACTAAACTTGATGTAGGTATTTCTAATGATGATATTTTGTTACCAGATTTTAAACCTCCGATAAGATGTGATCGAAATAGGCACGGAGGGGGAGTCTTAATATATGCTCGAGATTATTTAAGTGTCAAGCCTCGTGACGACCTTTGCAGTCCTGGGCTAGAGTCATTATGGATCCAGTTAAACGTTAAAAAACATAAAATTTTTGTAGCCACATTTTACAGGCCACCTAGTCAAGAACGGGACTCATTTAACGAGTTTCTAAGTTCTTTTCAAGAACAGATTGCTAAAGCTACAGTGGAATCCCCCCATGCTCTGATTGTAACGGGCGATTTTAATCTACCAGGCATTTCATGGGGTTCTGAAACCTGTAACAGTGCATTTGAAAGGGATTTTTTAAACACTTGTCTCAGTCTCAACTTAAGTCAACTAGTGAAGGAACCCACAAGAGGGCAATCTGTTCTTGACCTCGTATTTGTTATGAATGATACATTAAATAGTAAAATTTCAAATCTTGCGACTATATCAACCTGTGATCATGAACCAATATTGTTATGTACGAACCTTTCCCTTGGGAATGTCAACGCCTATAAAAAAGTTGTGTGGAACTACTCTAAAGTTGACATGGCAAAAATGCATGAATTATTATCATCAGCTCCTTGGGATGCTTTATTCCTTGATGATAACGTAGATGGTATTTGTTCAGGGCTAACCTCATTTCTTAAGGATGTTGCCGTTGAGTGCATTCCCCATAAGGAAGTCACCATAAGACCTAAAGATAAACCTTTCATGACCAGTGCCTTGAGACACAGTATGAAAGTTAGAGATAGAGCCTACAAGAGGGCAAAGAAGGCCGATGCAACGAACGATATAAACAAAGATATTTACTGGGGGATATATCGTCAACTCAGAAACAATGTTGTCAACATGCTTAGAAAAGCCAAAAGAGAGTATTTTTCAAAAGTTTACAATATTCTATCAAATAAATCTACAGAAAATAAAAAATGGTGGTCAACTTTAAAAAAGGCATGCGGCTGGAGTCAGCACAAAAAGATACCTCCACTGATTGAAAACGGGTCAGTTCTCTTTGACCCTATAGATAAAGCAAATGCACTAAATAATTTCTTCGCAGCACAGTGGGTAAAGGATGATGTGTCCGAAGCTACCCCTATTCTTCAAGATAAAACTGATCAAAAGTTGAGTAATGTTATCACATCTGAGAATGAGGTATTAAATATATTGCAAAAGCTACAAGTGTCAAAAACCGGTGGACCTGACAATCTTCCGAATAAAGTATTGAGACTTTTTGCTCCGTACATTGCCGGTGCCTTATCTAAACTATTTAATTTATCTTTGGAAAAGGCGACTTTTCCAACACTATGGAAAGAAGCTAACGTTTTGGGGTTGTTCAAAAAGGAGGAAGATTTTCTGACAAAAAATTATAGACCTGTTTCCCTTTTATGTTCCGCCTCCAAGGTATTCGAAATTACCGTGTTTAACAGGTTGTATGATTTTCTGACAGCAAATAATCTTCTTACGGCATGTAATTCTGGATTCAAAAAACTTGATAGCACAGTTAACCAGTTAATAAATATCGTTCATATGATAAGCTCAGCTTTAGATAAGGGAAAAGATGTACGCATGGTGTTCTTAGATATATCCAAAGCATTTGATAGGGTTTGGCACAGAGGTCTTCTTGTTAAATTAAAACAGCTTGGCATAGGTGATCCCCTCCTGTCATGGATTCAGTCTTACTTGAGTAATCGCAAGCAAAGGGTTGTATTGGATGGACAATTTTCTGAATGGATATCAATAGAATCTGGAGTGCCCCAGGGTAGTGTTCTTGGCCCTCTACTGTTTCTTGTCTTCATCAATGACCTTGTAGATGACTTAACGTGTAAAGTTTACATCTTCGCAGATGACACTTCATTCCTTGAAATTGTGGAATCTCCGGAACAAACGGTGATAAGTTTAAACAATAATTTGAGCGTAGTACAAGAATGGGGTGACAAATGGAAAGTAGGTTTTAATCCTTCAAAGACTGAGGAAATGGTTATTTCACGTAAAGTAAAAAAAAGTGAACTATCCTCAATTAAAATTTAAGGACGAACCAGTTAAGAGGGTACAGGAACACAAACACCTGGGTCTTATTATTACACACAATTTATCATGGGACTCTCATATTAAGTCAGTTTGTACCAAAGCTTCAAGTCGCCTTGGTAAATTAAGAAAATGTATGTATATTTTACCTGTATCAGCTCTCGAGTCAATATATGTTTGTGGTATAAGGCCCATACTTGAATATGCTGCCCCAATCATTGACAATTGTACACAAAGGAGCGGTGGTATTTTAGAGTCGGTGCAGTATAGAGCGGCTTTAGCAGTTTCAGGCTGTATGAACACGTCCAGTAGAATTAAAGTTTTAAAGTGCTTGGGGTGGCCGAGCCTTGCAGATAGAAGGAAATACTACAAATTATTAATTTATTTCAAAATGGTTAAAGGCTTTTGTCCACCTCACCTCAGTGCGTTACTCCCCATTCAAAACACGGAGAGGCATAATTATTTGTTACGCAATGATACTGAGAGGCAGATACCAGCTGCTCGTACGAATGTGTTTGCTCGCAGTTTTGTTCCTTCTGCGTCTAAACTTTGGAACTCCCTACCCAATAACATTCGTAGTGCTCGTTCCGTTAATGTATTTAAAATTTATGTTAAACGGTTGCTTTTTCCTGCAAGACTCGACCATCTCCGTCACGGGCCCCGAAGGTTAAACATGGTTATGAATAGATTAAGGGTTGATTTTAGCGCCCTAAAGGCCCATCTTTACACGCGTCATTTGTGTGATACCCAAGCATGCATGTGTGGTCATCACTCTGAAACAACTTCCCATTTTCTATTGCAGTGTCCCTTATTTGCAATTCCAAGACAAACTTTCTTGACAGGGATTACAGAAATTCTAGAAACCAGTAAGAATGCAATAATATTTGACAATTTATCAGTTCCTAACAAGGTATCAATATGTTTATATGGTCATAATAATCTCACTTGTATTTCCAATTGTAAAATTTTAGATGCTACTATGAAATTTATACAATTGAGTAACAGGTTCTCAAATATCTTGTCTAACGATTCTGATGACGAGGACGACTTTCGTTAGTCGCTGACAATTCATGTGATTTTTTCTTCTTCATAATGATGTCTGTTTTATTCTGTTTATTTTACGTTACTTTAATTGTCATGTAATTCGTTTTTGTTCCGAGTTCATATGTCTCGTATTGTATTTTTTTCTTTCTTACATCGATGTGTATTTAAGACAGATAGTATTGTATTTGGTTGTACACGAGGAGAGGACACTACATTAGCTATATTTAGCTACACGTCCGATCCTCTTTAAAGAAATAAAGTATATTACTACTACTGTATTTGCCATCTGACGTGAAGGACCACTGAACATAAAAATGTTTATGTCTGCAATATTGCAAAACGTTATTCTGTAGGCGAGGTGCACCAATTTATCCGAATGCAGCATTTTTAATACATTTCCGAGTCCAAACAAACAAAACAAGAAAGATATATACACATAAAAGAACACCGACCCCAAAATGTCAGGTGTGAGATCCACAACGCAACATAAAGTGTGTGCATACGTGTGGTCCCTTCCTCATGAATTCACTGAATATTGAGAAATACAGTAGAATCTCCAGTTAAGACCACCTTCGTAAAGAGACCATTTCTCTATTAAGACCACTAATTTACAGACCCATTTTTGTTTGTCCTTACTGAAATTTATATCTCCATTGATACTGCTCTTCTATCAAGACCATATTTTCAGTCCCTTCGGTGGTCTTAATAGGCGGATTCCACTGTACCTACGGACTTGAACATGCCCAGGTGGTCTGCCAGTTTGCTGTGTCGCCAGTAGATCACAAAACCTCATTGTGCACTGACTCTTGCGGACGTATAATCATTTCTGCTTGTCACAACACCCACATGAGCGGAAGGGGACATTCCGTGTACACATAAGCTTACAAACAAACATTTTGAATTCACCCTTTCATAACAGTTAAATTTTTTCGGATATCACTTTTCAAACACTTGATACTATTTGGAAGACATTGGCGTTACAAAGGCTGCATAAAGAAAGCATGCGCGACAAGAAACCAATCCCATGCACCACAAAATAACAAAAGTAAAAATATGAGGTGTCTTCTGGCTGATACTTTGCAGTATGGAACGTTTTAACATGCCATATAAATTATACGTAAAGCGAACAGTCACTATTTCTGTGGAATCACTGGCATCTGCTGGTGTCCCATACAACACTGAACAGCGGTGCCCATGGAAGTTAATCTTTTACTTTAACCTGATTCGCTTGTCCTTATTTGCTGCAACTATAATATTCTATTTGATAAGTTAATGCTTTCATACATCGCTACGTTTACTCTGTTGTGTCTCTCCTTTTAACTATAGTCAAAACTTGTGTTGAGTCTGAATGCTCTCAAAACATTATTATATTGTAAGGTTAACCACAGAGCATTTAAAGATTATTATTACGTATACTTATCTGTCTCTTAGACGTGTAATTTCTGATCAGTTCATTAACTATTAAATTGATATTTGCTACACAAATATTGTCATTTCGTGGGCTAATCCTATTATTCATATTACCTGTATGTACTTGCGCAGACCAAATTGACTAAGTACATTGTAAGATCTACCACACTATTTAGTGACATCTACTGCTTTTTTTTTCTTTTTCCTTCTAATTCCCGGACATAAAATGTTTAATCTGTTTGCCCATTACGTTGATCCTTGCCTTTGTATGTAGCCTTTGCACGACTGAGTCGTTCAAGTTATGTGCTTGTTCAGGACATGTAGACGCATTACATCCTAAAATTACTATAGACCATTTAGAGATTATTACCACTTGCATTTCTCAATGATCAGTCACTTCATTTCTGATTAGCTTGTGGGTATATGTTTGCCCCCCGAAATATAGCCCCTACGAGGCTCATTCAGACTGATCCAGGTGTGTATTTTCTTTTGAGGACGAGTAAAATACCTTTCTTTCTTTCTTTCTTTCTTTCTTTCTTTCTTTCTTTCTTTCTTTCTTTCTTTCTTTCTTTCTTTCTTTCTTTCTTTCTTTCTTTCTTTCGCTCTTTCTTTCTTTCTCTCTGTCTGTCCTTCCTTCCTTCCTTCCTTTCTTTCTTTCTTTCTTTCTTTCTTTCTTTCTTTCTTTCTTTCTTTCTTTCCCTATCTAACGGCTGTGTAACGCCCACCCGTGAAGTAACGGTTCATTTCCAAAAATATGGAGTTCTTTCATGATGTACGTCCATTTCTCGCTCCAGTCTGGTTTGGCGTCCAGATTAGTTGTTCCCCACTTCTGGGCAATGCATCGTCGTTCATTTTGCTATTGATTTTTTATCCTCTTCTTCTTCTTTGTGTGTGGTTTTACTGTATTATCATATCTAATGTGCCCCAGAAGTTCCCTTTTTACATTGCTTTAAGTATTGGACATCAACATTGTCCAGTACAGAGCGATCAATGGTCTTTTCCTCGACAAACACTTTTTTCAGTGTCTAGTTTAATTTTAATCTGACTGTTCATCATCTGATAAGTGCATGTTTTTTGTTTTGTTTTGCGGTTTTTGTTGTTGTTTTTTTGCCATCTAGATATATATTCTCGGCTGTCATAATTTTCAATGGAATTTCATGCGTACTGATTCCTATGCTACATCTCATTTTTTTTATTCTAGGCATCCATATTAATCTAAATCATGATCCTATGATACTCCTGAGAGAAAAAAATAAACAAACAAAAAAAACAAAACAAACAAAACAAAAGACAAGAAAAAAAAAACAAAACAAAAAACAAAACGAAACAAAACACCCCCCCCCCCCAAAAAAATAGCACCAGCAAGAACAAGAACAAGAACAACAATTGCCTTGAAGTCTGTCACACTAAGTTTTCCAGCCTGAAAGTACAGGGAAACGATGAAAGTTAACTAAAAAAATTGACATCATTATCCTGTCAGAAACTTGGCTTCATAAGAATTGCCCTGGTCAAACCTTACTTTTGATAACTCCAAACTGCCTTTGGTAAAGATCGACTTACAGGTAGAGAGAGAGAGAGAGAGTGGGATAATAATTTTCATTCATTCATATTTACCTTGTCTAAGGCGTTCTGATCTAGAGGATCAAATGGAGATGCATCTTTTAATATTGTCCGACACTGCATCCGTTTATTTTGTTCTGAATCTGAAACAACGGTCGAGTCTCTCCAGTTTAAGGCTGCAAAATTGACCAGGATATATCCCATATGATCGAAAACGATACGATATTTCCCTGTTAATCAGTAAAAATTCGTTATTGAACGAAACCCTCTGCTGACCAATTTGCAACCCAACCCGACGCAGATGCCCCGCCACTGCCTTAGTTCACTTTCAAAACTGATGCACGTTTACAACAAACTACATTTGACAAAACTAGCGTCTGTAAAGTGCTTTCTTCCCTGAGACTCGCTTATGTCCACGGTCCTGACAACACAGGAGACATTTTACTCAAGAATACAGCAATATCAATCTGCAAACCAGCTACCAAAACCTTTAAACTTTCACCCAGTCTTTCTCAATTCCCCAATTCTCAGAAGAGATCTAATACAAGTCCTCCAAAATCCAATAGACAATTAAGATGTAAATACTGCCCCATCTCCTTGGTGTCCAATGTTCCCAGTTTTTGAAAGACCAAATTTCAATGCACTTTACGAGTACATTTCAGTAAATAACCTCTTCACTTCCTGAAATTTTGGGGTCAAAGCCCACAATTCTACTGTTAATCAACCTATTTTTATATTGTTTTGTAATATTTACAATGAGCTGAAGCACTATAAAGGGTAGTCATCCTAGACGTCTCCAAGGCATTCGACAAGGTTTGACATCCTGGCCTCCACTTTAAATTGCGGCAACATGGTATCTCTGCGCCCCTTGTCGGTTTGGAATTGATAATCAAACCGACGTCATTTTGTGGTTATTTATGGCCAGACCTCCAGCTGGTTAGCAATTGATACCGCAGTTCCCCAACGATTCACACTCGGCCTTCTCCTCTTGGTTCATCTGAGTGACATTTTATAAAATATTAGTTGTGATGTTGGACTCTTTACCTATAACACCAGCCTGCTGGATATTTGTCAAATTACACACAATCTTTTGAACACTTGAATACCAATGCTTTTACCGTTCATAGCTGAGGGACGATTTGGCGTGTCGTATTCAATGCTGTTAAATCTCTATCTGTTGTTTCTCTGACCAAAGTATCTAAACCATACCATCTTCCAGCCAATCTCGGTCGGTCAGCTGTTCTTAAAGCATTCATCCAAACCCATCTTGGCATTACTCTCAGCACTAAATTATCTTTGCGTGTGCACATGGCGAATCAGCGCATATCACTAGGTTCAAGTCTGAAGTCTGCCGCAAAACATTGATTAGGCTTTTCTTGTCCATGATTCTGCCAATTCTGGAATACGACCGTGTAGTACATGTAGTTCTATCACAGAAAAGTGTGTAAAACATATCCCGAGCCAAAGGCAAGGGACATGTATTACAACAATTTTCTGTGGTAGAAGTTATGTTTGACAAGTGTGGTAAAGACCTTTACTACATTTGTCAAACAGAACTTCAGAATCCAGACTATTTGAAGCAACAAAAATATGTACCGGAGCCTTACATCATTTTGTTTTAATATTCACCTTTCTGACATTTAAGACTAATATGTGAGTGTACATATACTCAATGTAAATAATAACTCAATCCGGCTGTCGCACACCAGGACCGGGAGTCAGTCATGGGCTGTCCTAAGCGCTTGGCCAGAAATTGGCAGTATTTACTCAATGGTCACAAACTTGAGTCATTCTTTTGAAACATTAACTCCAGGGCCGGGACTCCGTCATGGGTTGTCCCAAGCACTTAGCCAGAAATTTACAGGATTTACTCAATTATGACAAATTTGATTCATTCTTTTGAAACAGAAAGTAAGAGGTTACCACTTAATAGAACTTGATTTCATAGTAAACTTTCATAGTGACGAGTAGGTGTCATCATGGAGTTTGTTTTACATTTCTGGTACAGGATGTTCATTGTTACAGTGCTTGTTAGGAATTCTCCAGGTTTATACAGGTGTCTGGCTGTAACTGTTTATTTTGTAATCACTGGGATTGAATATATAACCCCAGTTTGCTTCTATCTCAGTTATACCCTGGCAAGTGGTTGGACTAATGTGTCCTGTACAGCTAGAAACGGTATATACTAGTTCAGGGGTAAGTCACATTATTCTGATTTGAATTTGTTCTATGTTATTTTGTAATTATGTGTGATTTGATAGGTACTCTGCATTCATATTGAAGCTCTGCATTTATAAGCAGAACTTCACTTATTTAGCTAATTCATCATTTGCATCGTTCATATTTTTTCATTATTATGTGGGTTGTCTTTGTTTAATATTCAGCTTAGATAAGGAGCCGCAACTCAAGAGAGACATGTACGGGTACAGGCTCTAAAACATGTTCTTAGTAGTTACCCGCTGAAGACCCTTTAATTTGTCTCGGCTAATACAGCATATGTCAAAATTCTACAGGGGAGCGTGTGCAATAGGGACAATAGTACTTCTATGTGTATATTGAGTAGACAGCAATGGCTACTATGAAGAGGCACTGGACAAAAAGACACAAATACAACACACACACACACACACACACACACACACACACACGTGTGTGTGCAGAAAAAAATCCAATAAATAAAATCTAACAATAATCGGAGATCGAGCAGTGGACGGTGAGGGCAGCTACACTGTACGTTACCGCACCGAGCCGCAAAACCGTTTACCGCGGAAAGGAAACGACACTAAGCGGAGATGGGGGCGGCCCGGAGAGATGCAGGCAAGGCTAGCACCACCCATGGCAACAAAAGTAAACGGATTTTATAGTAAGACAAGCATACAATGAATATCAGGTCGGTGTCTGGTGGTCCGCAAGGGACTCCTGTCGAAACTTCCAGGCCTTCACCAAGAATGTCTTACAGACTTTATCAAATAAAACACACATGTTGTCACCATGGAAGAAGCCGTGCGTGGTCTTCAAGTAAAAGACACATTTTACTTAAGGATATATATCAGGTTACAATGGGTTAAACCATCATTTTTGCTATTTTCACACATTTTATGCACTTTTCCTTTCAGTTTTGTATGCCGGAATCAGATTTCAGGTTGTGTAAAGGAAAATTGTGAATTTTGGCAAAAGTATTGGGCCTGGTTCTCACTGTTTGGTGTGGCTTCTGCTTGGGACTAGCTAAGCTTCTAAGCTCCGCCCTGCAGGAATCCAACAGGAGCCTCATTTACATACAGCAGGTGTGAGCGCTTCTGCGCATGCCCCGCCCCATGCAAGACGGCAAACATCATAGAATCCGGTTGCCCCGTAACCACCTGTCAGTCATTTGTCGGCCAATCAGGGTAAACTTGAGAAACCCCAACATGGAATCCAAAGTGATCGATGAGCACGATTATAACATTTTTGGATGTAAAACCTCTAAAATAAAGCATTCTTTAAAGTTTGATGCTCCAAACTTGTCCATTTACTCAACAGGTAGGAGTGCGTAACGGAATACCAAGGTCTCATTGCGATCAAAGGCCCAAAGAATAGCGTAAGTCCTATTGAAGTCGGCATTTGCTCTGAAAGCGTTTTTCTCGGCATCATTCCTGGCCTTTGTTTCTCAACTTCTTGTGAAATCAACTTCGTCAGTTTTGCTCATAAAGACCTGGGGTTTGTGGCAAACTGTTCACAAGAATATAATCTTTAAAAAACGTGTCTCAGATTTTTTCTATGTTGAGTTGTTTTCTCTCTACAGCGAGCCAAAAGTCAAAACCTTTGATGTAAGAATGGAATGTCATCTTTTCAACTTGAAACGCGAGTATCTCCACAATAGCGCAAACAATGAAAAAAGTGAGACACGTCAGTGTAGAAATCATGTCTGCTAGCTTTTGCAACGGAAATGCACATACTCAAACTCAAAATAAAAAAGTAGATTTAACAATTGTGTGATTTTTTTTATGATCACTTTACCTGATTGTTGTGTCAACACAGAAGAGCTGGTACAAATAAAAATGCTATCAACTTATTTCCAAATTGGTTAGCTTTCAGGAAATATATAGTTTATGGTACTTTTAGCGTATTTTCAGACTTTTATTAAGTCATTTGTAAGACTCACGCGTAACCTGATATATACCCTTAAGAGAGAGGAGTTGCAGTAATGAAATCACACTTCCTAAGCTCCATTCATTGATAAATTGTGCTCAGCTTTTCTGAGTGTTGACATTGTATTATCATCCAGGGGCGGACACAAAAATAATAAATGTAATATATCTTCTCTCCCATTTTTATCCATATTACCACTTGAGATACATATTACCCATCAAGTTTTTCATTCATACACAGACAGCCGATTCGTGCTTTATATTTTAACTGTCACGCATAAAAATCTTGTACGTTGAAGAGATATATTTCACTAAATGTAGTAAATTTCCTACAGCGGTACCAATTTAAGGATGTGCCGTCATCCATATCTTGAAAGAAAGATTTTATAGCCTTGAAGGCTTACTTTCATACAAGGTTAGAGCCAGGAGCCAGGTTTCATTTTGGCTGGTGAATGCTCGGTCAAGCTTAGTGTTTTTGAGTATATTATGAATCTCAGAACAGTGTGGCCAGGCAACTTTAGAACGTGCGATGTGAACATTCAGTAAATCATCAAGCACTTGCTTACAAAGACGAGATTCCGGCAGATCGTAACACATGCGATGGTAATATTTGACACGCACACGACTTAGAATTAAGTCAATTTGGAGCCACCCCAGCTCCCCCAAAGGTTGTGGACATTGCTGGATTAAAATTGATGCCTAGAACTGCTTTTGCTGCCGAGTACTGAACAGATTTCAAAGTAGAACGTGCTTCTTTCGTATCATTAATACATATCGCATAACCACGAGACACAGAAAGTAAAGTGACGCTTTTCCATATAGTACTTCTAAATTCTATCCGATTTACGATTTCGTGTGAGGAAAGAATGCCACACTTATAATTTCTCAATTTAGCTGACTTTGCTTTTTAGACACATCTTAATGCCTTTAGTTATTTTTCGACTGTTCCGGTCGACCAACCAGAAAAGAGGGATTTTTTAAACAATGTTTATGCATATATACGATTCATCTACAACGAAAAAGGAGTTTTTCATTTGTTATGAGTTCAAGTTAAGACCGCATTATGGCGGGCTCGAAGTTCAGAAATATGTACAGAGTAAAGCATAGGCATACATCACAAAAACAAACACCCTATACAAAATATTAAGTTTGCGACTACCTAGCCGTTAGTTAGCGTCCAGTTATCACAGAGTAAAAACAAGATCGGCCCTGATTTATCGGCTACTCGCTATTTTGCCAGCAGAATTAACTCAATACACGAGATATTGTTTTATTTCATCTGTGGATTTTTTTGCTATCTGTCTTTCTTTTCTTTTTTTTTCGGCAGATCAGCTAAAACCATACTTTGCTTTAACGTGTGGGGATATGTGGCTAAACTTTTCACGTAAATAGTGCTTCAGTCAAACAAGTCAACCTAAGTACAATGTGCTAAATTATATGGCTACATTGGAATGCCTATTTAGCTCCAGCCAATGGAACCAGAAAATGAGGTGGTCTGCTCTGTTTACCGGTATGGTGCTGAGCAAATTAGGGACACCTTAGCGGGGAAGTGGGATGCCTAGTTAACCCAGGGCAGCCTGGTGAGAAACCAGTGGCTGATCGTTAATTAGCGACAGCTTAGCAGGACGGTTACAAACAGCCGAATTGATGCTAAGCTGTCTTGGCAGCTGCTTAGCAAGAAACTCGTGATAATTTTGCAACAACATTTTTTCATCCAATCAGAGTCCCTATTGGCGGTACTCTTGGCATAGTCATTTGTAAAGTAAAATCGTGATGTGACCTAGTAAAGACTTAGCAAAACTAACTAGACAAAAACGTTTTGTTATACTTCGCGGGAACACTCAGCAGCAAGAGCTTACATTCGTAGGGGATACTAAAAAGCGGACTTGATTTTCCCGTTTTGTCTA
Organism: Hermodice carunculata; assembly: GCA_964020975.1. Taxonomy (NCBI): domain Eukaryota; kingdom Metazoa; phylum Annelida; class Polychaeta; order Eunicida; family Amphinomidae; genus Hermodice; species Hermodice carunculata. The sequence goes on from OZ026617.1 coordinate 49,741,949, forward strand.
GTAAACACGATTCGATGCCACCTCTCTCAGAAAACCGTGCACCACCGAAAATCACTTTTAGAAGCGTTTTATATCAGACCACTATGATCGTTGTTAAATACGTTTTGTAAAGCTATGGGTTATCTTACGTTTAAGGTCTCCAGAAGATCACACCTAGTGCAACCAATAGGGTGCTAACGGAATTGCGCTTGGAATAGCCCACAAATTGATCAATAAACAGTAGTATACCACATAACAGTCTTGCTCAAAACCGCTGTCATATCTGTATTTGCAATGCGGCCGAAATAGGAGAGTGGATTGAAAGAATAACAGAAGGATATATATTTGAGCCAATTGGCCGAACCAGAGAGAACGAGTGATGCCACTGGTCACAAGTCTTTTAAACAGATCATCTCCACACATGTTGAACAAGACAGCCATGTTCACGGCTTTCGGGAAATTCATAAGCGAAGGAAGTCGCGTGCGTTGCCGACGGGTGCAATATGACATTCAGAAAAGTAAGAAGGTGGTGGTGTGCTTTGACTGTCAAAGCATGTTCGAATATGAATTATCCTCTTACTGTCTGCAGTGAAGAAAATCTGTGCAGGTTCCTTTATTTTACATGTATCTTATCAGATCACTGCGCCACAGGAAGACATTTCTATATGCACGATGTTTGCTATTTTCTATCTGTATTCATATTTTGTTCTATCAGGACTTGCTTTCTAACAATAAAAAGTATACTACCACCGATGTCGTTCTCCACGGACTAACAAAACCATCTTACTCTGTGGAAGGTATATGATGAAAAGGCCAATATAGTGGGCTTTGTCTGATGTAGCCATTTGCACACTATATTACTTATGAAGTCAAAATTCGTAAAAGATCAGTCTCAGGTATGTGGCCACATATAGGGGGTGGGGGTGGGGGGGCGTAATTGTACATCGTGCTCACATTTTGCTTTTCAAAAACAGTTTTTCTCGGATATTGGCAAAACACCACTTGGGCTTTCGATGTTGGAATATGACGTGTTCGATCGGTACACATAAAGATGGCAGGCACCCTTATGACCAGACGGAAGTCCCACTACCCATGCCTTCCTCCCCCCCCCCCTCCCAACCCCACCCCCAGGAAAAGCACAGACACCGCGCTTAGGTTATCTCTAGTTTAATAACGATACTTCCTACTCTTCCAGATGAACCAAGCAGGTGCATTGATGCGTGGAATTGAAAGCATGAAGACAAGCTCGCTTCAGGTATCTACCTGAGAAATTTTATTCGGGCAAAATGTAGGTACAATTCAGAATTGTGGCAGCCTATTCGAGATCAATCTATTAAGAATTTGTAGGAAGTGAAAAATAATGATTTACGTATACCCACCTTTGAAAAAACCCAGCTGTGTTGCTTTTCTATGTTAAGTGTATATCGCCATCATAAAGCACGAGAGAATGTATATAAAACATACGTTGACGCTAGCAGCATTTAGTGACAAAGTGGGTAGCTGAAAATGTTTGCCTCTGGCGTTGAGTGCAAATTATTATTTACTTGAAAATGCACTCACTTAACGGTATCCACACCATTAACCCACCCACTCCCACTGCCACTCCTACCCCACTCTCACTCCCACCCACCCACCCCCACTCCTAGTCCCCGTTCTTCAAGAGTGAACATTAGCATAGTTTAATGCTTATTTGCCAGTATCTGTCCAGGATAAGTATTAAAAAATTCATGTCTTGGAGCCTGTGGTACTTCGGTTATGTGGGCAATTTGGGACACGGGTCAATAAAATCGTATTGTCCGTGATACAGCACAGTCCCCAAAAAATGCTTTTTGTGCTGTTCTTCAAGAATAATTGTGCTCATTGTTTGCATCTTGTTCGGTAGTTACTGGTCCAATGTATGGACACATAAGCTTCTGTGGACTCGTGCCGCTAATATCAGACAGACATCTGTAGATATATTATGTTTGGGTGCAAACCCAGACATGTGTTTTTCTTTCTTTCTTTCTTTCTTTCTTTCTTTCTTTCTTTCTTTCTTTCTTTCTTTCTTTCTTTCTTTCTTTCTTTCTCTCTCTCTCTGTCTCTCTCTCCCTCTCCCTCTATCTCTTTCCTTCATTCATCCTTACGACCAAATGTGTCCGGAGTTTTTCTCGGACACAATTATTAAAAAAACTCACCAAACTTTCCAGGTTGACTTACCTGCCGTTAAATTGTGCATATCGTTTGGAATAGTCACGATGTTTAAAAATATGCAAATTAGGGTCTAACAACAATTTAAAAGCTCCATATTTTCCAAACTATTACAGATAGACACAAAATTTCAATGTACATGTATAGATTTGTGACACCTGCAAATATAATGGACAGTAAATGAAAGTTGTGGAATTAGTAATTGTAAATTATGCCTAGTAGGGGTATTGAAAAAAATTATAAGTGAAATATCTCCAAAGCTATTATAGACAGAAATGCCATTCCTGCTTCAGTTTGTGTTTATGGCAAAGACATGTCCTATGAACCATGAATTAATGTTGTAGGATTTCAACCTATGCAAATTAGGTGAATACGCAAAATTTAAAGCTTGAAAAGCTTCAAAAACTATTATTGATAGAGGTGCCATGCCAACTTCAATTTATAGATTTGTGGCAGAGCCGCATCCAAAGTTGTCGGATTTTAATTATGAACATCAGGCAAATACACACATTTTAGATTATGTTGAACAATGGCGAAGTGTAGCATTTCAAACTGTTCTCATTTTGAGGGCATCCAAACAGATTTACAGTGCAGCAAATGATCCTTTCTGGCTGATTTTGCGTGTGTATGTCATTCTACTTAACGTGACACCTGAAGTACACAAAGACCGTGTAAATTCGACCGGCGA